>CM060314.1:97080334-97092834 GCA_030674185.1 Monoplex corrugatus | reverse complement strand
CTTTTCTGATTTCATTTTTCCTGTTGCGTTCTGTAACCACCACATAGCACATGTGAACAAAGAATGACAATGCATGATGCGAAAGTGAAATTATACAGGTGCAAAATATTTTTAATCAAGTAATTATCGAACATTAACCCTTTGACTCCCGCACCCTGTATACCAGCATCCTGCATTGTCAACCATGCTAGCAGTACAAAAACGTAACCCTATGACTCCCTTCCCCTGTCCACCAGCTTCCTACAGGAAACTGGCGGATACAGTGAGGGAGTCATAGGGTTAAGTTTTCGCAGTTGGTGGATAGGGAGTCAAAGGGTTAAGTTTTTGCAGTTGGTGGATAGGGAGTCAAAGGGTTAAGTTTTTGCAGTCAGTGGATAGGGAGTCAAAGGGTTAAGTTTTTGCAGTTGGTGGATAGGGAGTCAAAGGGTTAAAAACACGAAAACAAGATGACCAAAAGCAGGATAACAGAGACGACAGCACAGTAACGTAATTCTTTGAATCAACTGATCACGCTCCGTTATTTTCATTTTGTGTAGTTCTGATTTGGTGTAGGCCTCACTCGGTGCATAATAACACTGTTCGCCCAGTGACAACGCGCCGCGTAGCACGTGTGAGTTCTTGTGTGTGAGTGTGTGACGACTTGCAACTGGCGACGGAAGGCAATGAGGTTGTCATTGTGGCCACTAGTTTATGGCCGTGGTCGTGGCCCCGCTATTTGCCTGTATTGATCTTGCGGCATGGCAACTTCGTCTCTCATTTGTGTCCTTGTCAGGCGCTCGCCACACAGCACTGGATGGGTGTAAGGGGGAGGGGAGGGTAGGAATGGTGGTGGTGATGTGTGATAGTGGTGGTGGTGAAGTTTTGCACGCGCGCGCGTGTACGTATCTGTGTGTGTGTGTGTGTGTGTGTGTGTGTGTGTGCATGCATGTTTGAGTGTATGTATACACACACACACACACACACACACACACACACATACATATATATGTATATATATATATATATATATGTGTGTGTGTGTGTGTGTGTATGTGTGTGTGTTTCATGTCCATGTGCATGAACAATGGCAAGCACTTTTAGCGCTACTTTTGTTCTTTTGCTCGTGTTCTTTCTTCCATCTGTGCTGTGTTCATTTTCTCTCTACCAGCCCTTTGTATTACCTGATTCCACAGCATCGATCTTTTGTCGTCTGTGGGACATTCTCTGGGAAAGCATCGTGGAACAAATCATAATAATTGAAATTGAATAATACAGTTGGTGTCTAGTAGTGCTAGCTGGATAAGGGAAATAATAAAAATATGGGACAGTTGTTTTTTTCGTCCCTTTTTTCAATCTTTAGATTAATGAAATATGTCATGATTATACAATGCACTCACATCCAGTCCTATGTTTTATTTGCAGACATCAATAGAACTATCATAAATCATTCTTATACGGCGCTATTCTCGTTTGGACTCACAGTGCATGACACATAATCAGAATTTTCAGTGAAGCACAGAGAACTCAAGCTGTTACTGTTAGGCGAGCGATCACATTCCTGTACATTGCTGACCAGTCTGCAGGTTTGGTGAGCGTGCATTCTGGGTGTTTCCACAGTCTGTATGTTTGGTAGAGCGGGCATTCTGGGTGTTTCCACAATCTGTAGGTTTGGTAGAGCGGGCATTCTGGGTGTTTCCACAGTCTGTAGGTTTGGTAGAGCGTGCATTCTGGGTGTTTCCACAATCTGTAGGTTTGGTAGAGCGGGTATTCTGGGTGTTTCCACAGTCTGTAGGTTTGGTAGAGCGGGCATTCTGGGTGTTTCCACAATCTGTAGGTTTGGTTAGAGCGGGTATTCTGGGTGTTTCCACAGTCTGTAGGTTTGGTTAGAGCGTGCATTCTGGGTGTTTCCACAGTCTGTAGGTTTGGTAGAGCGTGCATTCTGTGTGTTTCCACAATCTGTAGGTTTGGTAGAGCGTGCATTCTGGATGTTTCCACAGTCTGTATGTTTGGTAGAGCGGGCATTCTGGGTGTTTCCACAATCTGTAGGTTTGGTAGAGCGGGCATTCTGGGTGTTTCCACAGTCTGTAGGTTTGGTAGAGCGTGCATTCTGGGTGTTTCCACAGTCTGTAGGTTTGGTAGAGCGGGTATTCTGGGTGTTTCCACAGTCTGTAGGTTTGGTGAGCGGGCATTCTTGGTGTTTCCACAGTCTGTAGGTTTGGTGAGCGGGCATTCTTGGTGTTTCCACAGTCTGTAGGTTTGGTGAGCGGGCATTCTGGGTGTTTCCACAGTCTGTAGGTTTGGTGAGCGGGCATTCTGGGTGTTTCCACAATCTGTAGGTTTGGTGAGCGGGCATTCTGGGTGTTTCCACAATCTGTAGGTTTGGTGAGCGGGCATTCTGGGTGTTTCCACAGTCTGTAGGTTTGGTGAGCGGGCATTCTGGGTGTTTCCACAATCTGCAGGTTTGGTGAGCGGGCATTCTGGGTGTTTCCACAGTCTGTAGGTTTGGTGAGCGGGCATTCTGGGTGTTTCCACAATCTGTAGGTTTGGTGAGCGGGCATTCTGGGTGTTTCCACAATCTGTAGGTTTGGTGAGCGGGCATTCTGGGTGTTTCCACAATCTGTAGGTTTGGTGAGCGGGCATTCTGGGTGTTTCCACAATCTGCAGGTTTGGTGAGCGGGCATTCTGGGTGTTTCCACTGTCTGTAGGTTTGGTGAGCAGGCATTCTGGGTGTTTCCACAGTCTGTAGGTTTGGTGAGTGGGCATTCTGGGTGTTTCCACAGTCTGCAGGTTTGGTGAGCGGGCATTCTGGGTGTTTCCACAATCTGTAGGTTTGGTGAGCGGGCATTCTGGGTGTTTCCACAGTCTGTAGGTTTGGTGAGCGGGCATTCTGGGTGTTTCCTCAGTCTGTAGGTTTGGTGAGCGGGCATTCCGGGTGTTTCCACAGTCTGTAGATTTCGTGAGCGGGCATTCCGGGTGTTTCCACAGTCTGTAGGTTTGGTGAGCGGGTGGCATTTGGGGTGTTTCCACAGTCTGTAGGTTTGGTGAGCAGGCATTCTGGGTGTTTCCACAGTCTGTAGGTTTGGTGAGCGGGCATTCTGGGTGTTTCCACAGTCTGCATGTTTGGTGAGCGGGCGGCATTCTGGGTGTTTCCACAGTCTGCATGTTTGGTAGAGCGTGCATTCTGGATGTTTCCACAGTCTGCATGTTTGGTAGAGCGTGCATTCTGGATGTTTCCACAGTCTGCATGTTTGGTAGAGCGTGCATTCTGGATGTTTCCACAGTCTGCATGTTTGGTAGAGAGTGCATTCTGGATGTTTCCACAGTCTGCATGTTTGGTAGAGCGTGCATTCTGGATGTTTCCACAGTCTGCATGTTTGGTAGAGCGTGCATTCTGGATGTTTCCACAGTCTGCATGTTTGGTAGAGCGTGCATTCTGGATGTTTCCACAATCTGTATGTTTGGTAGAGCGTGCATTCTGGGTGTTTCCACAGTCTGCTGGTTTGGTGAGCGGGCATTCTGTGTGTTTCCACAATCTGTAGGTTTGGTAGAGCGTGCATTCTGGGCGTTTCCACAGTCTGTAGGTTTGGTAGAGCGGGCATTCTGGGTGTTTCCATGTTTCCTTAAGCCAGCCGCCGACATGGCTTACACAATCTTTAACCCTTTGTCTCCAGCACCCTGTCCCACCAGCTGCATAAACTTAACTCTTTGATTCCCTCACCCTGTCCACCAGCTTCCTGCAGGAAGGTGGTGGATAAGGTGAGGGAATCAAACAGTTACGGTTTTGTTTTGCTAGCATGGTTCAGATGCAGGAAGCTGATGGGTAGGGTGAGGGAATCAAAGGGTTAAGTGTTTGCTTTGCTAGCATGGTTCATGTTTCAGGAAGCTGATTGGTAGGGTGAGGGAATCAAAGGGTTAAGTTTTTTTGCTTTGGTAGCATGGTTGACGATGCAGGATGCTGGTGGCAGGCTGTGGGAATCAAAGGGTTAAATTTTTTGCTTTGCTAGCGTGGTTCACGATGCAGGAAGCTGACGGGTAGGATGGGGGAATCAAAGAGTTACGGTTTTGCTTTGCTAGCGTGGTTAACGATGCAGAGTACTGGTGGACAGTGTGTGCGGGAGTCAAAGGGTTAACACGCGCATTTGATATTCTGCGTGCACATGCAATATGCAAGTAGTTTACACGCGGCCAAGTCTCGTATATATTGACCTGGGAGTTTGGAATATTCTCCAAGCTTTATTGGTGAACTGAATTGTAGATCTTCTTAATTCCCATGCCTTTCAATTTTCTTACAAAATGTCAAAATGTTCTTTGTAACTTCCGGTGTGAAAAGGTACCCAGTTAGGAATGATTGCATCGCTCTGTTCTGGGTTGAGGAAAATATTGTCTCAATACTTCAATGATATGGGACAGACAGCATACGACATATCTGTCTACATATCCATATCTACAGCTGTATTCATGTCTGTCTGTATGTCTCTGTCTGTCTCTGTCTGTCTGTCTGTCCGTCTGTCTGTCTGTCCGTCTGTGTCTGTCTGTCTGTCTCTCTCTCTCTGTCTCTGTCTGTCTGTCTCTCTCTCTCTCTGTGTCTCTGTCTCTGTCTGTCTGTCTCTCTCTCTTTCTTTCTCTCTCTCTCTGTGCGTGCGTTGTGTGTGTGTGTTTGTGTGTGTTTGTGTGTGTGTATGTGTGTGTGTGTGTGTGTGTGTGTGTGTGTGTGTGTGTGTGTGTGTGTGTGTGTGTGTGTGTGTGTGTGTGTGAGTGTGTGTGTCTGTCGTTGTCTGTCTGTTAGCGAAATGCGTTAGCAAGCATTTCTCAATCATCTCTGGAGAGACTTTTTTTCTAATTATATTCAAAACTGTGGTCTATTAAGGAGTTACAATGCATGAGTGTGGAGAACATGGTGTCAAGGTCAAGGTCACACGAACAAAAACATGTATAAATCACCACTTTCTGAGGAAGATGTATAAACAGCATTTACTTAGGAACTTGAGAAAATATTCAAATATCTTTTTTTTATATTGCTGTGCCATTTTAACTTTTTTTTCTCAATGTACGAAAAATGTTATTTTCAACTGAAGCTTTTTCAAGGTCACAGCTACTTTGAGAAGTACAATATCTGACTTCCTGATGATACGTTTTATGTGGAAAGGTGATCGTTAGAATGGGTCAATCACCTTGTTCCTATTGCAATGGAGTGGGCGAACCTTATGTATCACTGGTAGTGAAACGAGACTGCCTAACACAACATCTGAATAATGCACAGGGTATTTGCGACATGTCTGCACCGTGAACAGAGAACGTTTAGTCAGTGTGACTGACGTATGAATGATTACTGTAGTCATTATCAAGATGGTCAAACCATTAAAAAAAATCTTTTATTCATTTGAAAAAAAAAACATGTTCTGAGGACGTTTCTAGCAGGCTTGTGCTAAAAGATGTATCTGCATGTGTTTGATTCTCTGTGTGTGTGTGTTGTGTGTGTGTGTGTGTGTGTGTGTGTGTGTGTGTGTGGATGTGTGCGTGTGTGTGTGTGTGTGTGTGTGTGTGTGTGTGTGTGTGTGTGCGTGTGTGTGTATGTGTCTGCGTGTGCGTGTGTGTGTGTGAGAGAGAGAGACAGACAGACAGACAGACAGACAAAGACACAGTGTGTGTGTGTGCGTGTGTGTTTATGTGTGTGTGTGTGTGTGTGCGCGCGCGTGTGTACGTGTGATTCTATGTGTGTATGCGTGCATGTGTGTTTGTATGTGTGTGTGTATGTGTACGTGTATGTGTGTGTATGTGTGCGTGTGTGTGTGTGCGTGACGTGTATGTGTGTATGTGCGTGCGTGCGTGCGTGTGTATGCGTGTGTGTGCGTAGGTGACGTGAGTGTTTTGACAGACACAAACACACAGACGGAGACTCTTTCTGGCAACAATAAGCAATCTCCTTTATTCCCTTGTCTTACACAGTATTGAAAAAGAAAAAGTAAAACATGGATGTGGTTGATTAGTATCAATACATGGGCAAAGAATTGGATGCGATGGTGACATTCTTCCTTTCACGTCCTGTACAAAGTACTAAAGATAAGTACCACCTGAAAATGCTGTAATGTCAGTTAACCATGCAATCTTATACAAAGTTATCCTACACCTTTCAAATCCAAATACAATTACATTCAGAATGGAAATGTCTAAGCAATGAGAAATCGAGCATTTCAGTTACTATCTGGGTCTGACCCGGAAATAAAACAACAGCCATGCAAACCTCATCATAGGCGATTCTGATTTTATAAGAATATCTACCGTAAAAACCGCATAATGTTCACAATTTTCTTTAATGATGATGTTGATGTTCACACAAAGACTACAATGAAGCCGCAATTCTATACAGGCGATGGCTAAGCGAAAAATATATGGTCGAAATTCACGCCTTTCGTGTCCAACTTTAAAGTCATCGTGTAAATCCATAGATGCAAAAATCGTTTAAATTTCGCCCGAATTTCGCACCCACTGAGACGTTTTTTTTCCTTTTCGCTCCTAGGAGGGAAAATTTTCTCTTCCATGGCGAATTTCGCGCAGGAGCTAGCCAGATTTATTTTAAGCCATTTTCTTCAGAATACCACACACCATGTCTTGAAATTAAAGAAGATTGTAAAATAAAATTTAAAAATGTTGAATTCGTGAGTCGGAACCTAGCAATTTATGACCAAAGTCTACCAGACCACAAGGACGCCCAACTGTTTGCCAGTGTCTTGAACAGTATTGCTGAGGAGATGCAAAACGTCTGTCTCCATATACTGGCAGTGAGTAATGGTGCTGATAATTGGTGTCGTAAGGTGATCATCTCCATCCATTTCCACGTGTCTGTGAAAGTATGTGTGTGGAAAGGTGTACGTGCCTAGATCTATGTTTGTGTCGGGCTGTTGATGGCTGCTTCCTGTGTACTTTGTGAATTGGCTGCACCCAGCAGTTAGTCTCCCTGCTGGCTGGACTGTCTGATGCATGGTGCCAGCTTCCTGCCCACATCTATAGTGCTTCTTTGTTGCTGGTAGTGCTTGTATTTCCTTATGTCGCATGCTTGAACTTTTCTATTGATATAAATGTTAGAAGTGTGTGTGTGTGTGTGTGTGTGTGTGTGTGTGTGTGTGTGTTGTGTGTGTGTGTGTGTGTGTGTGTGTATGTGTCTGTGTTTGTGTGTTTGTGTGTATGTCTGTGTGTTTGTGTGTGTATGTCTGTGTGTGTGTGTGTGTGTGTGTGTGTGTGTGTGTGTGTGTGTGTGTGTGTGTGTGTGTGTGTTTGTGTGAGTGTGCTTGTGTATGTGAAAGAATAATAGACATACATACACACACGCGGATATATTCGTACGCACGCGCACGCACACGTCGCACGCACATAACAGACAGACAGAAAGATAAAAGAACAAACAAACTGACAGAGATTGTTGTGTCAAGAGTCTCCATGTCTGTACGCATGTATGTGTGTGTGTGTGTGTGTGTGTGTGTGTGTGTGTGTGTGTGTGTGTGTGTGTGTGTGTGTGTGTGTTGTGTGTGTGTGTGTGTGTGTG
This sequence comes from Monoplex corrugatus, assembly GCA_030674185.1. Classification (NCBI taxonomy): domain Eukaryota; kingdom Metazoa; phylum Mollusca; class Gastropoda; order Littorinimorpha; family Ranellidae; genus Monoplex; species Monoplex corrugatus. The sequence continues at coordinate 97,085,315 of CM060314.1, read as the reverse complement.
TGTGTGTGTGTGTGTGTGTGTAGTGTGTGTGGCGTGATTTGTTTTTTGTGTTGGTGATTTGTTTGTGACTGTGTGGTGTTTGTTTATATATATATATATGTCTGCATTATGCTACTAAAGTGTATCAGCGGTACTGAACCTATTCATCTTCGTGACCACCTCCGAATTACACCCCCTGCATGACATTTCCGTTCTGTTTCTGATGCTACTTGTTTACAAATTCCTCGATACAGATGTACCACAACAGGTCTACGTTCTTTTTCTTTATGTTGCCCACACAACTGGAACAATATTCCCACCGTCTGTTCGACACTCACATACTCCGTCTACCTACAAGCCTAGCTTGAAAAAACACCTTTTTGTCCAGCAGTGATTTCCCCTTTTGTGTGCCAACCCTTGTGTCCTACTCCCCTCCTGTCCTCCCCCCTCCCCTCCCTCCCAGTCTGGTGTGTTTTGTGCCCTGGTATTTTGGTCGTTGTTGGGTGATTGGTGAATGAGGAGTGTGCGCGTGAGGGCTTCATGGTTATACAAAGATTTAGCGCATTATAACTGTCGTTATTATTATTATTGTTGTTATTATTGTTGTTAGCATCATCATCATCATCTTCATCGTCATTATTATTATTATTATTACTATTATTTTATTATTGTTGTTGTTATCATTATCATTATTATTATTTACTATTATTATTTTTATCATTTGTATGTGCGCGTACGCATATGTACATGTATATATATATATATGTGTGTGTGTGTGTGTGTGTATGTGTGTGCATGTGTGTCTCTGTGTGTTTCTCTCTCTCTCTTTCTCTCTCTCTCTATCTGTGCGTGTGTGTACGCGCGCGCGCGCGCGCGTGTGTGTGTATGTGTGTGTGTGTGTGTGTGTGTGTGTGTGTGTGTGTGTGTGTGTGTGTGTGTGTGTAGTGAGCAGACCTGGCATTGCCTGCTTTGTTTGTGTTTGTTTTGTTCAGTTTTTACGTCAACACCCACCTCAGGTGATATGTCCGACGGGGACAACCATCCCAGGGAAGTGGGGGAAGGGAGGGACTTATCTAATCCTATACTGACACCACCAGAACAACAATGATGTTAAGATGGGACAGTGAGATGGCCAGTTTTAATGTAGCGCACCCCGGGATTCGAACCCACAACATTAGCATGTGAATCCGACGCTCAAACCAACTGAGGTACTGGGGCCTGTTGTCATTGCGTGAAGCCCCTTCATTAAACGCCAGCAGAACATCAAACATGCACGTTAGAGGAACAACTGGAACTGGAACAATATTCCCCCGTCTGTTCGACACTCACATACTCTGTCTTCCTATGTTGCCCATACAACAATATTCCCCCGTCTGTTCGACACTCACATACTCCGTCTTCCTACAAGCCTAGCTTGAAAAAACACCTTTTTGTCCAGCAGTGATTTCCCCTTTTGTGTGCCCACCCTTGGCAATGGCCAGCTTATGGACACCTGAAACCACACGGCACGTAGGCAATGGTCAGTTTGAAAATAAAAGGCTTTTAGCTAATAACATCTGCTCTTGGAATAAAAAGTACGATCGTATCAGTATCATGATCATTACATGTATCATCATCTCTATTTCTGTCGATATGTCTGTTCCACTGCCCGTCTGTGTGTGTGTGTGTGTGTATGTGTGTGTGTGTGTGTGTGTGTGTGTGTGTGTGTGTGTGTGTGTGTGTGTGTTTTCTCTCTTCTCTCTCTCTCTCTCTCTCTCTCTCTCTCTCTCTCTCTCCCTCTCTCTCTCTCTCCTCTCTCTATGTTTGTCTCTGTCTATCTGTCTCTCTGTCTCTCTCTGTCTCTCTCTTTCTCTCCCTCCCTCTCTTCCTCTCTCTATGTCTGTCTGTCTCTGTCTATCTGTCTCTCTGTCTCTGTCTCTGTCTCTGTCTCTCTCTCTCTCTCTCTCTCTCTCTCTCTCTCTCTCTTCCCTCTCTCTCCTCTCTCTATGTCTGTCTGTCTCTGTCTATCTGTCTGTCCGTCTCTGTCTCTCTCTCTCTCTCTCTCTCTCTCTCTTGCTTTCTTTCATTCTCTCCGCATGCCTGTATGAGGTGACCACCATGGAAAGATCAGGAGTGGACAAAGGAACAGCAGGTGGACAGGGGACAAGAGTGTGAATCAGTGAATGGACCCATAGACTGAAGTGTCACCACAAGGTCCCTGTATTCAGGGTGCCCAGATACCACAGACACCGTCGCTAAGTAACTGGAGATGATGCGCATTCCTTCATTTCCGCTGAAAAGAAAAGTACAAGAGAACCCACATGGTCAAACCACACTTGCGATCTCTCATGTACATGGTTTCATTTTCGTAAGTGGGGGGGGGGGGGGAGGGGGGAAGTAAAAACAACATGAAATCCAAAACAAGTATGACTGCCCGCATTTAAGCAAACAGGAAAAAAAAAAACAGAAAAAAGAATCAGAATGTGTATTTAATACAACCAGACAAACAGGCGCAAAATTTTCGGCCAACTGGCCTTCGTCAAGCATAAGATCACAAACAAACAAACACCAGATACACAATTTAGGAGAAAAAGATTGAAACTTCCTTGCTGCTCTGTCCAGTGTGAGAAAAAAACAAAATGGTCGAGATGTATCAAAATTCTTCAATAATTCCTTTAATTCACCTCCTGGATGATTTTTTTCAATGATAGTCTGTTTCTATACTTCATTCAAATCGTCTTCTTTCTAAGCCTACATCGATACAACATAAATTAACATTTGATCCTACCTATCACCTTCTTGCATTTCCATGTAGCAAAGCAAAATACATTTGACTACTCCTATCCCAGCTTCAGATGCACATTCTAGCAAGCAAAACTTACTTACTACCTCACTACCACCAGCATCGCATTGTCAACCATTCTAGCAAGAAAACTTAACCCTTTGACTACCTCACCTATCCACCAGCTTCCTGCATTGTCAACCATTCTAGCAAAGCAAAAACTTAACCCTTTGACTACTCACCTATCCACGGCAACCTACATTGTCAACCATTCTAGCAAGCAAAAACTTAACCCTTTGATACTCCTATCACGCAACCTACTTTGTCAACCATTCTAGCAAAGCAAAAACTTAACCTTACTACTACTATCCGGCAACGCTTGTAACCATCTAGCAAGCAAACTTAACTTGACTACCCACCATCCGCTTCCCATGTCACATTCTAGCAAAGCAAATTAACCTTTGATACCTCACCACACGCAACTGCATTGTCACCGCTAGCAAAGCAAAAACTACCTTTAGACTACTCACCCTATCACCGGCACTGATGTCAACCATGCTAGCAAAGCAAACTTACCTTTGATCTCACCCTATCCACCAGCTTCCTGCAGGAAGCTGGTTGATAGGGTGAGGTAGTCAAAGGGTTAAGTTTTTGCAGTTGGTGGATGGGATGCTGGAGACAAAGGGTTAAGTGACAGAATCCGTGGATGTTCAGTTGTACACATTTGTTACTGGGCAATACGTACGCCTATTTATCAAGCCAGATACTGAAGTCTGTTTATCAAGCAAGGCTATTTGGACTGGTGAAGCGGGCAATGTTTCTAAACGGGACCAGCTGAATGCAGTTACGTCCTGTCCATATCGAGCTAATGGGTCCACGCCATGTTAGAACCCATGTCCGCTGTGACGTGAGGGACAGCCAATGACGCCAGAGACAAATGACATCACTCTCTCCACATGACGTCAGTAATCCTTTAAAGAGGGGGAAATCAGACGAACGTCAAAGGACAGTGGCATTCGTGACATCGTACGGCGTAACACTTCAAGACATGATAGAAGTGTGTGCATTTGAGACGCTCAACCTTCGAGCGTTTAATATCGTTAGTATCAGAGCATGCAGACAGAATTGCTCAACTTGTTCGAGAGGGATTTTAGTATCGGGCCATTCCATACTGTTATTGATTTTGTTGTGTTAAAGCCAGTCGACTGCGCAGAGCCATATCAGGGCTACAATTGCCTCACACATATAAAACTTCAGCAGAAAAAACAAAACAAAAAAAACAAGAAAATTAAGTACACATATCAATACATTCACGCACATAATCTAAGGACATGCCCTGGTTTTGACCACTCCGTCCAATTTATCACACAGGGGATTTAAAAAACACACCTGAATACAAATTTAATCATATTTAAGGACATGAAAACATATATAAAAACAGGCATAGATTACCTAAAATTGCTTCCGTATATCTCACCTCCCTAAAACTAAAAATGCATCCAATACATATACCCAATTATCCATCCTAAAAGAAAGTACGTAAGACTTTATCAAACACATACAGGTAAATGGACCAGCAAGGCAGAAAATGATAGGAAGAAATGACAGAAAGCAAAGGAGGAAGAAAGAAACAAAGAGATGACAGAAAAAAAGAGGAAATTTCTAGCACAGAATTTCCAGAAGGTGGGGATATCTATTTATACTGAAAGAGCCCCCGGCATCCCCATGGGGGACCATTCCATATATGTTTCACCCAAGTTGCCAACAATTACCTGGCAGATCCACACCTTACTATCGACCTCCTGTGTTCATGTTTTTCTTTGTTTGTTTTTATTTTTCAAAAATAATCTAACAGACTCACTGAAACTGTATTTTTTACATGGGCTAGCAAGAACTCGAAATGGAAGCACAGCGGAGGGATCTACCCAACACGAAGCTGACGCCATCACATGAGGGGAGCCTTATTTAAGATGTACACTAAACAGGTCAACTTTTATGTGCGCGCTGATACTGACGAACAGATCTACAATTCAGAATCCATGGCTCGGTCAACATAGACGATTACATCATGTAAAACCGTGGCCACCATGAAGGATTGAACCCGCCACCCACGCGTGATCAGTATGGTGTTCTAACCAGTTGACGCAATGGGGACAAACAATAAAACGCGTGGCCTGTTTTGGGTCGAACAACGACCTCTGCGTTATGAGAGTAGTGCTCTCACCAGCTGAGCTAACGGGG
>CM060314.1:97062834-97075334 GCA_030674185.1 Monoplex corrugatus | reverse complement strand
AGACAGAAGACAGACAGAGACAGAGGAGACAGAAGAAAAAGAGAGAGACAGAGAACAGAAAGAGAGAGAAGAGAGTGACCCAGAGTTGACCTTTTAATCAAAGACATTCACAAGTGCTGTGCTGGGTTCATGACGGTGTCAAACACATCGTGAAGATGATCAGATGCAGGAAGCCCTCCACAACAGCATACCTCAATCACCACTGGAGGCAGCCATTGCAACTGTCGCCCTGCCCCATAACAGGGACCTCACGGCACGGGGCAAATCAGAATTCCACGCCTCGCCACCAGGCTTGTGGACCACGCAGGAGTATAATGAACTCCACAATACCTCCTCTTTCTTGTTTTCCTTTCTTCTTGTATTAATCTTTCTTTCTTTTTGTATTTCTTGTTCTTGTTCTTGTTCTTCCTTTCTTCTGTTTCATCTTCTTCTTTTTTTTATTTTCTTGTTCTTCTTCTTTCTCTTCTTCTTCTTGTTGTTTTTCTTCTTGTTCTTACCAAAGAAATAAGAGGGAAGCAGGGAGAATTTTCACACTATAATCAAAGGACATAACTCTCGAGAATTATCTCCCATGTTGTATAGAACTTCTCAAATCTAACACAGTTTGCGCTACCCATTCAGCTAGCATAGAAGCAGAGACAAAACACAAAAACAGTAGGGTAGTTGCAGAGTATAAAGGTGGGTTTGGGCGCTCCTTTTTTGAGGAGTGTTCTGAGCTTACTGTTTTTGTACTTTGTATCTGCTTCTATACCTTCTTGTTCTTGTTGTTGTTCTTCTTCTTGTTTTCTTCTTCTTCTTCTTCTTTCTTCTTCTTCTTCTTCTTTTCTTCTTCTCTCTTCTTCTTCTTCTTTTTTCTTCTTCTTCTTTCTTCTTCTTCTTCTTCTTCTTCTTCTTCTTCTTCTTCAGTATGGAATATGATTGCCGAAACTAGTAATAGGTCGATCGTTCAAATACTGTCCTTTATCTCATCTTCAATAATCTTGAACACACTTCAATATGCAGACTATCATGATTCATATTCTCCATTTTCTTCTATTTATTAAACTTCAACTCTGTTTAATGAATCATCATTCAGGCCTTTGAGAAGATCTGTGCAAACTGCTTTGTAATGTGACAGGCCATGTGATGGTTTGCAGAGATTGCCAGGCTGAGGTGGCTGTGACTCTTCACGTAAGCGCACACAAATCAAGATGTAGTTCCTAACTCTTATTTATATTTGTCAGAAAACAGAAACAGTCAAAGAATAATCTTCCAGAGGAAGACATCCAAAGAAGAATTTCATAGAAAAACATCAAAAAGAATCTCTATAAGAAAGACGACAAGACAATCACGAAAAGAAGAAGACAGTGCCACAAATAAAGGCAGCTGATAGTAATTAGTTCTTGTTACTGTTGGGCCATCGGAACTGCATCTGACCAGAGAAAGGTGGAGTCCCTTGTGTTTCATGCGTTTATTGCGGCAGCTAGCCGTGTCAGCGCATGCGCGCCGGGTCAGTTTTCAAATGATTAAATCTGACTGGCCCTAATCAAATAAACAACGAGTGCTTCATATCCGCTGGGTCCGTTTTCAAATGACTTAATCAGGTTGGCCCTAACCAAATAAACGATGAGCACTTAATATCGGTCGGATATTCAATTTGACAGAAAAGGGACTGAAAAATCGCAGCCTTTATCCTTGTTTGCTAATTCTCTATGACATAAACAATATAACTTATATCCGGCGTTTAATGTGCTAGGAAAAATTAGATTAGTTTGTGTTGTTTGAGATTTCAATCGGAAAGTTCTAGCCGATCATGAAGTTATGGGTTATTCTAACCGAACTGTGAGTTTGTGGACACGTCATCCAATCAAAAGACTGAGTGGTCTCGCAGCATCGTAAGCGTGGCAGCTATGATCTCCACGGTTCGGTACGTACCGTATACGTATACAATTGCTGTAGAATGAAGTTTTCTAAATTTGTGCTACACCGTTAAAATGTAATCCTATGTTACATCAATAGAAGAACAGTGCCGGAAATAAAGTCTAATGCTGAATCACACGAGGTCAAAGTTTGTTGACTGGACTTCACAACAAAAACATCACTGGAGGTCTGTTAGGAATTAATCCTTTGACTCCTGCACCTCGTCCATCAACTGCAAAAACGTAGTCCTTTGACTTCCTGCAGGAAGCTGGTGGATAGGGTGAGGGAGTCAAAGGGTTAAGTTGTGCTTCGCCAGCATGGTTGACAATACAGGATGCTGGTGGACAGGATGCTGGTGTCAAAGGGTTCAGTTTTTGCTTCGCCAGCATGGTTGACAATACAGGATGCTGGTGTCAAAGGGTTAAGTTTTTGCTTCGCCAGCATGGTTGACAATACAGGATGCTGGTGTCAAAGGGTTAAGTTTTTGCTTCGCCAGCATGGTTGACAATACAGGATGCTGGTGTCAAAGGGTTAAGTTTTTGCTTCGCCAGCATGGTTGACAATACAGGATGCTGGTGGACAGGATGCTGGTGTCAAAGGGCTAATTAAACAGACATGACAACAAAGGTTTGAAATGTGATACAACATCATTTAACAATTTGGAACGGTGGCTGCATAGCCATGGATGTTAAACAGACATGACAACAAAGGTTTGAAATGTGATACAATATCATTTAAGAATCTGGAACGGTGGCTACATAGCTATGGATGACACAGGGCTATAGAATTAAGTGCAATTGGGCTGTGACAAAACGCGAGGCGTTTTTTTCCGACGATCTCACTGCACTTTGCATCGTCTCCTGGCGCCGAGTCAAGAGTTCGTAATAGAAGAAGGACACTCTGTTACAGTGAATTGAATCATCTTAACTCAAGCATAACGCAAACAAGTGGTACGGAACAGGATGAAAACTTGGCGGGTCCACAATAACTACCCCTGACAACTGTGAAACAACCCATTCATGCTTGGTTTGCTTATGTCACCCAGCATGACACACTGTCTCAGACCACCCTGTAGCTCTGATATGGCTCTAGTGGTCGGCTGGGCTATAAGCAACCTGGACCTGACCCACCCTGTGGTGGTCATCAGTAAAACCCTGTCCTTACCGTATACCGTATCAAACAGCATTCATCGATCTATAGAAATTATCGCAGAAATGACTCAGGTAGAAACAGGCCCTTACGTGTACTTCAGTGTACACAGCATCGGGCAGCACAGCCGTTCTCACACTTATGTACACTGTACACAAGACAGTTAATCAATAGAGCCATCTGTAATCACAGCTCTGCTGGGACGTTTTCAAAGATCGCCATAGTGTAAGAGAGCGGTCCATTGTTTCAGTGGACAGGGTCTGGCCTGTGTTTGTCCACGTCAACCCCTCCTTCATGCATTCACTGGTAGGGGAACTTTCTCGAAAAGTCGTAGTAAGATAGGCGGGGTCAGAGCCCCAGCGTGATCTGATCCACGCTCTTCATGTATAAATGAAAAGAGAATAGAGACCCACAGAGAAGACAGACACAGAGAGACAGAACGGTCAGTCAGTCACGGCTGTGTTAGGAGATGGGCCACTCAACTTGGCAGAGGTGCTGAGCCTTTGCCAGAAACATGTAATGAAGGTATGTTGATATTTTATTTCAATGTAGGGTTTAGGGCTGATAGATAAAGAAGTAAGGTTGCTTAAGGACGTCGGCAAATAAGAATAAGAGGATGAATGATTATGCTTTCAGTTGACTATGTTTAATTAAAGAAACTATCTTGAATTGTAATGCCATGTGTGGACTGCTTTTGAAACTTATTGCTAGTATGCTTAGTGCGTTTCTACTCTCTTCTCTCCTTCCTCCTTGTTGTGTGTGTGACTGCTAAGTAGAGAAACAACTCCTCTATAAACATCCCCAATTCATCTACCTGTTATAGATGACAACAGACAAACCCCCTTCTTGTCATACATCAACCCCTCCTTGCCATATATGGTGGAGATACACAAACTCCCCCTTTTATTATAGAAATCATGGAACTGTGTGCTGGGCTGGACTGGAGATACAACTCCTGATTTTGCATCGCGCCCTCATCACTACAGCTGTCTGGTGCCTTTCCACCTCGATCTTCGTCGCTCGCGGGCTAATTGGTACAGCCATGGACTCTAAGATTTGATATCTTGAGTTCAATCCCAGCCTGCAACATTAAAAACTGACCTGTTCGCTGCCCATCTTAATGTTTCCGTCATTGTGGTGGTGTCAGCTTAGTGTTTGATAAGTCCATTGGCCTGTTTGCTGCCCATCTTAATGTTTCCATCATTCTGGTGGTGTCGGCTTAGTGTTTGATAGGTCCATTGGCCTGTTTGCTGGTCATCTTAATGTTTACATCATTCTGGTGGTGTCGGCTTAGTGTTTGATAGGTCCATTGGCCTGTTTGCTGGTCATCTTAATGTTTCTATCATTCTGGTGGTGTCGGCTTAGTGTTTGATAGGTCCATTGGCCTGTTTGCTGGTCATCTTAATGTTTCTATCATTCTGGTGGTGTCGGTTTAGTGTTTGATAGGTCCATTGGCCTGTTTGCTGACCATCTTAATGTTTCCATCATTCTGGTGGTGTCAGCTTACTGTTTGATAGGTCCATTGGCCTGTTTGCTGGTCATCTTAATGTTTCCATCATTCTGGTGGTGTCAGCTTAATGTTTGATAGGTCCATTGGCCTGTTTGCTGGTCATCTTAATGTTTCTATCATTCTGGTGGTGTCGGCTTAGTGTTTGATAGGTCCATTGGCCTGTTTGCTGCCCATCTTAATGTTTCCGACATTCTGGTGGTGTAAGCTTAGTATTTGATAGGCCTTTTCTCCTCTTTCCCCGTTTCAAGACCTTTGCCAGCGCATAGGGTTTTGTGCAGGCTCAGGAAATGTGTCAGATAATTCTTGGCGAATTTGGGTGGAGCGCATACGGATTTGTCCGGGCATGGTGAATTCCTCTTGAAGTTATTTGGGTACATGCGTATGTACGTACGTATGTATATATGTATGTGTTTATGTGTATGTATGTATGTATGTATGTATGTATGTATGTATGTATGTATGTATGTATGTATTTATTTATGTATGTATGTATGTATGTATGTATGTGTGTATGTATGTGTGTATGTATGTATGTATTATGTATGTATGTATTATGTATGTATGTGTGTATGTATGTATGTATGTATGTATCTATGTATGTATATGTATGTATGTATCTATGTATGTATGTGTGTATGTATGTATGTATTATGTATGTGTGTATATATGTGTGTATGTATGTAGGTATGTATGTATGTATGTATGTGTGTATGTATGTGTGTATGTATGTATGTATATGTATGTATGTATGTATGTATATGTATGTATGTTATATATGTATGTATGTATGTATGTATGTATGTATGTATGTATGTATGTATGTATGTATGTGTGAGTGGGTGGATGTGGGTGAGAGGTGTGGCTATGTGGGTGAACACAGCACACACCTCAACGTGCATAACGTGCTTATTACCACACACCTCAACGTGCATAACGTGCTTATTACCACACACCTCAACGTGCATAACGTGCTTATTACCACACACTCAACGTGCATAACGTGCTTATTACCACACACCTCAACGTGCATAACGTGCTTATTACCACACCCTCAACGTGCATAACGTGCTTATTACCACACACCTCAACGTGCATAACGTGCTTATTACCAAACACCTCAACGTCATAACGTGCTTATTACCACACACTCAACGTGCATAACGTGCTTATTACCACACACCTCAACGTGCATGAACGTGCTTATTACCACACACCCACGTGCATAACGTGCTTATTACCACACACCTCAACGTGCATAACGTGCTTATTACCACACCCTCAACGTGCATAAGTGCTTATTACCACACACCTCAACGTGCATAACGTGCTTATTACCACACACCTCAACGTGATTAACGTGCTTATTACCACACACTCAACGTGCATAACGTGCTTATTACCACACACCTCAACGTGCATAACGTGCTTATTACCACACACCTCAACGTGCATAACGTGCTTATTACCACACACCTCAACGTGCATAACGTGCTTATTACCACACACCTCAACGTGCATAACGTGCTTATTACCACACACCCTCAACGTGCATAACGTGCTTATTACCACACCTCAACGTGCATAACGTGCTTATTACCACACCCCTCAACGTGCATAACGTGCTTATTACACACCCCCAACGTGATAATCTGCTTATTACCACACATTTCACGTGCATAACGTCTTATTTACCACTAACTACGTAGTTTCAACGTGTATACGTGCTTATTACACACCTCATCGTGTATTAACGTGCTTATTACCACACCACTCAACGTGCATAACGTGCTTATTACCACGACCTGCAACGTGTATAACTGCTTATTACCATCACCTCAACGTGCATTAATCGTGCTTATTACCACACATCAACTGTGCATAACGTGCTTATTACACTCATCACGTGCATAACGCTTATTACCAATCACTGCTGTATTCAGTGCATATACGTGCTTATTACCACACCTTCAACGTGCATACGTGTTATTCAACCACTACGTGTATTACGTGCTTATTACCACACCTCAATCGTGATAGCTGCTTATTACACACCTCAACGTGATGTACGTGTTTATTACCACACACCTCAACGTGGATGAACGTGCTTGTTACCACACACCTCAACGTGCATAACGTGTTATTACCACACACCTCAACGTGCATAGCGTGCTTATTACCACACCCCCACACACCTCAATCGTGCATAACGTGCTTATTACCACACCCTCTAACGTGATAACGTGCTTATTTACCACACACCTCAACGTGCATAACGTGCTTATTACCACACACCTCAACGTGCATAACGTGACTTATTACCACACCCCTCAACGTGCATAACGTGCTTATTACCACACTCCAACGTGCATAACGTGCTTATTACCACACCCAAATGTAAACGTGCTTATTACCACACCCACATCTAACGTGCTTATTATCCACCTAACGTGATAACGTGCTTATTACCAACACCTCAACGTGCATAACGTGCTTATTACCACACCCATCAACGTGCATAACGTGCTTATTACCACACCCTCAACGTGCATAACGTGCTTATTTACCACACACCTCAACGTGCATAACGTGCTTATTACCACACCCTCAACGTGATAACGTGCTTTATTACCACACACCTCAACGTGATAACGTGCTTATTACCACACCTCAACGTGATAACGTGCTTATTACCACACCCTCAACGTGCATAACGTGCTTATTACCACACACCTCAACGTGCTAACGTGCTTATTACCACACCTCAATATCGTGCTTATACCCCTACGTCTTCTTACCACCCTCAAACGTGCATAACGTGCTTATTACCACACACCTCAACGTGCATAACGTGCTTATTACCACACACCTCAACGTGCATACGTGCTTATTACCACACACCATCAACGTGCATAACGTGCTTATTACCACACACCTCAACGTGCATAACGTACTTATTACCACACCTCAACGTGCATAACGTGCTTATTACCACACACCTCAACGTGCATAACGTGCTTATTACCACACCCTCAACGTGCATAACGTGCTTATTACCACACCCTCAACGTGCATACGTGCTTATTACCACACCCTCAACGTGCATAACGTGCTTATTACCACACCCCTCAACGTGCATAACGTGCTTATTACCACACACTCAACGTGCATTAACGTGCTTATTACCACACCACTCATACGTGCATAGAACGTGCTTATTACCACACCTTCAACGTGCATAACGTGCTTATTACCACACACCTCAACGTGCATAGCGTGCTTATTACCACAACCATCAACGTGCTAGACGTGCTTATTACCACACACATCAACGTGCATAACGTGCTTATTACCACACCCTCAAACGTGCTATTAACGTGCTTATTATTCCACACACCTCAACGTGCATAGCGTGCTTATTACCACACCCTCAACGTGCATTACGTGCTTATTACCACACACTCTCAACGTGATAACGTGCTTATTACCACACCATCAACGTGCATACGTGCTTATTACCACACCCCTCAACGTGCATACGTGCTTATTACCACACCCTCAACGTGCATAACGTGCTTATTACCACACACTCAACGTGCATAACGTGCTTATTACCACACACCTCAACGTGCTATAACGTGCTTATTACCACACCCTCAACGTGCATGTGCTTATTACCACACACCTCAACGTGCATAGCGTGCTTATTACCACACACCTCAACGTGATAACGTGCTTATTACCACACACTCACGTCATACGTGCTTATTACCACACACCTCAACGTGCATAACGTGCTTATTACCACACCTCAACGTGCATAACGTGCTTATTACCACACCCTCAACGTGCATACGTGCTTATTACCACACACATCAACGTGCATAACGTGCTTATTACCACACCCTCAACGTGCATAACGTGCTTATTACCACACACCTGCAACGTGCATACAGGTGCTTATTACCACACCCATCAACGTGCATAACGTGCTTATTACCACACACCTCAACGTGCATAACGTGCTTATTACCACACCTCAACGTGCATAACGTGCTTATTACCACACCATCAACGTGCATTAACGTGCTTATTACCACACCCATCAACGTGCATAACGTGCTTATTACCACACCCTCAACGTGTCTTATTACCACACCCATCAACGTGCATAACGTGCTTATTACCACACCCATCAACGTGCATAACGTGCTTATTACCACACCCATCAACGTGCATAACGTGCTTATTACCACACCATCAACGTGCTTATTACGTGCTATTACACATCAACGTGCATAACGTGCTTATTACCACACACACAACGTGCATAACGTGCTTATTACCACACCCTCAACGTGCATAACGTGCTTATTACCACACCCATCAAACGTGCTTATTACCACACCCTCAACGTGCATAACGTGCTTATTACACACCACTCAACGTGCATAACGTGCTTATTACCACACCCACTCATAACGTGCTTATTACCACACCCATCACGTGCTTATTACCACACCTCAACGTGCATAACGTGCTTATTACCACACCATCAACGTGCATAACGTGCTTATTAACCACACAACCACATCATACGTGCTTATTACCACACCATCAACGTGCTTATTACCACACCCACGTGCATAACGTGCTTATTACCACACCCTCAACGTGCATAACGTGCTTTATTACCACACCTCACTTCAAACGTGCATAACGTGCTTATTACCACACCCTCAACGTGCTTATTACCACACCCATCAACGTGCTTATTACCACACCCTCAACGTGCATAACGTGCTTATTACCACACCCTCACGTGTAACGTGCTTATTACCACACCCACTCAACGTGCATAACGTGCTTATTACCACACACTCAACGTGCATAACGTGCTTATTACCACACCCATCAACGTGCATAACGTGCTTATTACCACACCCATCAAACGTGCATAACGTGCTTATTACCACACACCTCAACGTGCATAACGTGCTTATTACCACACCCTCAACGTGCAAACGTGCTTATTACCACACCCTCAACGTGCATAACGTGCTTATTACCACACCCTCAACGTGCTTATTACCACACCTCTAACGTGCTTATTACCACACCCTCAACGTGCATACGTGCTATTACCACACCTCAACTCATAACGTGCTTATTACCACACACCTCAACGTGCTCTATTATCACACACATAACGTGCTTATTACCACACCTCAACGTGCTATACGTGCTTATTACCACACCCTCAACGTGCATAACGTGCTTATTACCACACACCTCAACGTGCATAACATGCTTATTACCACACACACCTCAACGTGCATAACGTGCTTATTACCACACCATCAACGTGTATAACGTGTTATTACCACACACCTCAACGTGCATAACGTGCTTATTACCACACCCTCAACGTGCATAAGTCTTATTACCACACCCCAACGTGCATAGCGTGCTTATTACCACACCCTCAACGTGCATAACGTGCTTATTACCACACTCCTCAACGTGCATAACGTGCTTATTACCACACCCCTCAACGTGCATAACGTGCTTATTACCACACCCTCAACGTGCATAACGTGCTTATTACCACACACTCAACGTGCACAACGTGCTTATTACCACACACCTCAACGTGCATAACGTGCTTATTATCTACCACACACCTGGGGCACACACAGAAAATACTTCTGTTATATTCCTTCCGTTTCTCATACTACCGCGCTTGCTGCTCAAGCAATCTTTAATATATATCGGCACAGGTAAGAAAAATGTTTTACAATCTTCTTGAAATATTTACATCCCAAAAACTAAGTAAGAAAATAAATAAATAAATAAATAAAATCATAGATAAATAAATAAATAAATAAATAAATAGATAAATAAATAAATTAATAAATAAATAAATAATGAATAAAACACATGATTTAATCAATAAATGAACAGGTAAATAAACAACTAAATGAATGAAAAAAAGACGATTTCACGTAGGATCGTAGTCTAAGTTAACACATCATTACTGATCCATGAAACAGTCATGTAAGCACAGCAAGGCCGCACTGGTGAGAAAGGAAATCGCCAAGTTAAATAGATAAAGGAATAAAGAGAGAAATAATCAAACGAACAAATGAATGAATAGATGAATACATAAGATTGTACTAAAAACGAATGAATCGATTCAAAGAATTTCCCAATGATTTAGAACATCAGGACTACCAATCTATTTCAAAAATCGTAAATGTACACACAGCAAAATCGATTAATAACTAGGATTACATCAATCAGATTCATAAGCAAAAAATATTGATCGAGGTGAAGCAAGAACACTAGGTTTTCCGTATCTTCCCTCCATTCCTAGTTCCCCCCCTTCTCCCTCTCTCTCTCTCTTCTCTCTCTGTCTCACTCTCTGTCTCCTCTGTCTCTCTCTTCTCTTCTCTCTCTGTATCTGTATCTGTCTCTCTCTGTCTACTCTGTCTCATCTGTTCTCTCTCTGTTCTCTCTCTGTCTGTCTGTCTCTGTCTGTCTGTCTCTCTTCTCTCTCTTCTTCGTCTGTTCTTGTCTCTTCCGCCTCTGTCCTGCCTGTCTGCCTGTCTGTCTCTCTCTCTCTCTCTTTGTCTCTCTCTCTCTCTCTCTCTCTCTCTCTCTCTCTTTCTCTGTCTCTCTCTGTATCTGTATCTGTCTCTCTCTGTCTCACTCTGTCTCTATCTGTCTGTCTCTCTCTTTCTCTATCTCTTTCTCTCTTGTCTCTGTCTGTCTCTCTCTGTTCCTCAGTGTGTGTGTCTCTCTCTGTCCCTCTGTCTCTGTCTGTCTGTCTCTCTCTCTCCTCTCTCTTCCTCACTCTGTCTCTGTCTGTCTGTCTCTCTTTCTCTCTCTGTCTGTCTGTCTGACTCTACTGTCTGTCTGCCTGTCTGTCTGTCTGTTTGTCTGTCTCTCTGTCTGTCTGTCTATCTGTCTCTGTCTCTGTCTCTGTCTCTTCTCTCTCTCTCTCTCTCTCTCTCTCTCTCTCTCTCTCTCTCTCTCTTTGTCGAATTCCTTTGACAGATCGTCATAGAAACAAATTAGCCGACTCTGTGGACCTCTCATAGGACTCTAAATGTATCGCTTTTTCTCTGAGCTCCGTCACTGCCAGCCCAAATGTCAGAAGCCAGACATGATCAGCGAGCAGGGTTATTCCCCTTCGCTCTGCTCTTCCCGCTAAGAAGGCTCGTCAAGTTTAAAGCTTGAAAAATCGGGGTTTAACAAAAAAAAGTTGGCGGAAGCCATGCTCTCTCTCACTGTAGTGACTTTTTTGTTTTCGTTCTGTCTTCTTTTTCAGTTTGTGGAATTAGGGAGAAGTGTTTAGGTCAGTGTCATATGAAGACAGTTTGTGTCTGTTTATTCATCTTCTCTGTAAGTCTGTCTCTTTGTTTTATGTATTTTTTCCTATGGGTATTTTCTGTCTGTCTGTCTGTTATTTCAGATCTATCTATCTATCTATCTATCTATCTATCTATCTATCTATATCTCCATCTATCTGTCTGTCTGTCTGTCTGATAGCTTATTTCATGATCTATCTATCTATCTATCTATCTATCTATCTATTAATCTATCTCTCCATCCATCTGTCTGTCTGTCTTTCTAATCTATCTATATGCACACATACACACACACACACACAAACACACACACACACACACACACACATATATATATATATATATATATATATATATATATATGTGTGTGGTGTGTGTGTGTGTAGATCTCTCTCTCTCTCTCTGAATATATATATATATATAATATTATATATATATATATATATATTGTGTGTTGTGTGGTGTGTGTGTGTGTGTGGTGTGTGTGTGTGTGTGTGTGTTATATGTGTGTGTGTTTGATTATGTATACTATTTCTTTAAAAAATATCTTTGCTAACGTTTTGTGCACATAT
>CM060314.1:97050334-97052834 GCA_030674185.1 Monoplex corrugatus | reverse complement strand
AACACCATATATGGAGATCCACGTGCATATTGCTTATAGCCCAGCCGACCGCTAGAGCCACATCAGGGCTGAATCATCATCATCATCAGGCGCCCTGCTGCATGGCGTTGGCAGTTATGGATTTCCATCTGTCTCTATCTCTTGTTGCCTCAAGCATCTCTTCCACCTTCAGCCACTCTGCTAGTCCGTCTAGTATCTTCTCCCTGGGTCTACCCGGTGCTCTCTCCTTCCCTCCAGCTTTCCCGTTGTGACCAGGTTTCAAATTCCCCTTTCCTCATAAAATGGCCTGTGAATGTTGCCTGCCTTTTCCTAGTCTTCCTTATGGGCTGAATACATGAATATAAAGCTAATATAATATCATAACAGCCAGTGTAACAGTGGTAACTGAGGCAATCACACATGATTGGAATTGGTTAGCTTCACTGGATGATGAAATAAAGACAAATCCAGCCTTCATCATGGCTGACTCCTACTGTAAAAAGTGCAAAAATGGAGCAGGAACCAGACAGACACAAACCGATGAAAAGTATCGGTCCACGCAAATCCACATGGATCTACATCTCTAGCTATGCTGGTGCTAAGGTAGATTGTTATTGTTATTGTTGTTCAAAGCCCAGCCGACCGCGTAGAGCCATATCAGGGCTATAACTGTTGAAAACACAAAACTTCAAAAGGAAAAAAAAAAGAAAAGAAAATTAAGTACACATATCAATGCATTCACGCACATAATCTAAGGATATACCCCTGGCGTTGACCATTCCGTCCAATTTATCGCACAAGGGATGTAACAAACATGTGGTGTGTGCGAGTGTGTATGTGTGCGTGTGTGTGTATATATGTGTGTGTGTGCATGCTGCGTGCGTGGTGTGTGGTGCGTGTGTGTGTGTGTGTGGTGCGTGCTGCGTGCGTGCGTGCGTGCGTGCGTGTGTGTGTTAATCGGGGGTGGAGACTGGACTGGAGAAGCTGCGATAATAGAGACGATAATTCAATCGTATAGATGGACAGATGGGACTATGTGTCGTATTGATTGAGGATGATTTCTGTGATGCGATTGTATGGGATGTCAGTAAGATAAGTTTACACATGTGGCTGGTTGTGTTTTTACCCGTTTATGTTGTTAGGAGTTTGTTGTTTGTTTGTTTTTGTTTGTTGTTGAGTTCTTTTTAACATTTTTGATTGGGGGACATATTTTATTACAGTATACGCTAGACTGTTTCAAAGACGGATTGATACAAATATAAGATATAAAACACGTACGTTAAATAGGACATCAAGCTCTTGCCTACGCATAGGGCTGATGTGCAGGCTTAAGGTTTAAGCAATGATCATTTTGGATGTTCTCCATCACATGGTATCAGTGGCGTCAATGCATAAACTTTTTTTTCTCCCCGAGCGTGGAGACGTTATCTTCAGAAACGGAAATTGTTGTTGTTATTGCTGTTGTTATTGCTGCTGTTGTTGTTGATCCTGCTGCTACGCTACTGTTTCTGCTGTTGTGGTCACTGCTACTTGCACTGCTGCTGATGATAATGACTGATTTGATGACAGTGGTAACGGTGGCCCTAGTGTTCTTGAAAGAAGGTCGCTGTTAAATGTAAAACGACGATGACGACGACGACGGTGACGAAGAGAGAAAGAGGAAGAAGAGAAGAGAAGAAAAAAGAATAAGGAGAAGAAGGTGCTAATGATTATGATGATGTACGATGGCAATGGTGGTGACAATCATTATGATGGTGAAAGTGATGATAGTTTGGCGATGAAAGACTTGATTATCCATTTTCCATAAAGATCCGTTCATACACACCCAAATAATCGCTGCAGACAACCGCCTGTCTCTCTGTCTCTGTCTGTCTGTCTGTCTCTCTCTCTTTGCCCCTCTCTCTCTCTCTCTCGCTCGCTCGCTCGCTCGCTCGCTCGCACTCTGTCTCTCTCTGCACAATCATAATTTGGTTAAGTTTGATCCCTTTAATAATGCAACAGTTTATGATTTCAAATTGTAACACAAATAGGGCCTAGTTGCATATTATAGAAAAGTGTGATCGTTCGTAAAATTCAAGGGTCTCAGTCTCCCAGTTCATACGAACGCAGACATCGTTGTCATTTGTACATTTAATCACGAGAAAAGTTTTCTTTCCTTTTTTTTTTTTTTTTTTTTTTCCTTTTTTTCCAGACGTGATCAAATTCTGTACAGCATTTTCTATTCAGGAAGGAAGGAACGAAGAAAGGAAGGAAGGAAGGAAGGAGGGGGAGACAGGAAAGGAGCCGAGGACCCGAAATGGCGTGGGTGACAATATTATAACAACCACGAGTTACCTGTCGAGGTCAGGCCACCTTCAGTACAAGCAGCCACCAACCGCCAGAGGTCGTTAGCGCCGGGGAGCGCTCACCTGCCAAAGTTACTTCCCTTTGTGACCAGTGCTTTCCCCTATTGTTGCAGGCGCGTTGATTGAGGTGACGGTGACGGTGCGGTGGCGGGAATAATAGGCAAGCAAGTCGTGCT
>CM060314.1:97037834-97040334 GCA_030674185.1 Monoplex corrugatus | reverse complement strand
ACCAAAACCAAACAACCAAACAAACCAACAACCAACCAACGCAACACCAACAACCAACCAACCAACACCAACCAGCCAACCAACAACCAGCCAACCAACAACCAACCAACCAACCAACCAATCAACCAACTAACCAAACCAACCAACCAACCAACCAACTAACCAACCAACCAACCGACCACCACAACCAACCAACCAACCAACCAACCAACCAACCAAACACTAACCAACCAACAACCTAACCAAACAACCAACCAACCAACCAACCGACCAAACAAACTAGACTGCCCTCTCACACATACGAGCTGTAAAAATAGGGGTTATATAATGCTTTTGTGAACAAATAGACGCACTTCCAAACACATCTCTCTCTCTCTCTCTCTCTCTCTCTCTCTCTCTCTCTCTCTCTACACACACACACACACACACACACACACTATTACACACAGCACAACCACACGCAAACACACATGCACGCACACACACGCAAACACACACACATCACACACACACACACACACACACACCACACACAACAACACAAACCACATAACACACACAAACACACACACACAACACACACACACACACACACACACATACACACACACACACAACACACACACACACACATAAACCACGGGTCAGTGTAGACCAAGACCCTCCCCTCCCCTCTATCCTTTTATTGACGGAAAATATACACAAAGACACAAGAGAGATAGAGAAGCAAGAGGAAAAGAAAGAAAGAAAATCTGGAGGCAGTGTTTAGACATCACGCTTAGGGTTTTCACTCGAGGTTCTTCTTCTTTTTTTTTTTAATCCTCCCCTCCAATATAGTTTGAGGGGGATGGGGAGGGGGCGGAGGGGTGCTCTCGGCCCAGGGGCGGCCCGGATTACTAAATTTCATCTCATCCGTCAAATTTTAATGAGGTTTCGTGCCGCTTCGTGCTGTGCAGCGCAGTAAGCGAGCCTAGGGTGTCCCCCATCCATCACAGCTGTTTGTGGTGGTCCTCAAACCTCGGGCTGACTAACACACGGAACACACAGCTGAGCCAACGGCGTTAGCATCATTTGTGGCATGTTGAATGGTTGGTGTTCTGTCGTTTTTGTTTTTGTTTTTCGGTTGGTAGACTGGTTGGTTGGTTTGGTTGTATGTGGTTTGTGTGTGTTTATCTATCTATTATCTAACTATCTATCTATCTATCTATCTATCTATATATCTATCTATTCTATCTATCTATCTGTTTTTTTTCTGTCTGTCTTCTTCTATCTATCTATCTATCTATCTATTATCTATCTGTCTGTCTGTCTTCTATCTATCTTCTATCTATCATCTATCTATCTATCTGTCTGTCTGTCTATCTATCTATCTATTATTATCTATCTATCTATCTTCTGTCTTCTATCTATCTTCTTATATCTATCTATCTATCTATCTATCTGTCTGTCTTTTCTAGTCTATCTATACTATCTGTCATTGATCATCTATCTATATATCTATTCTATTTATCATTATATCTATTATCTATACTGTCTGTTATCTATCTATACTATCTATCTGTCTATCTATCGTTTCTGTTACTATCTTGTCTGTCGTCACTTCTATCTATCTTTGTCTTCTTCTTCTATCATCATGGCTGCTATCTCTTTTATCTTTGTGTTCTTTATTATCTGTCTTCTATTGTTGTGTCTATATTATTTCGTTTTGTCTATTATCATCTTCTATCTATTTCTGTCTGTCTGTCTATATTATCTACGTATCTATTGTTGTCTGTTGTCTATTATGTGTTTCTATATATACTATGTGCGTCTGTGTCTCTTCTATTTTCAATTTTATATCTATATACAATATAGTTTTTACAGGGGTGCAAAAGTAGGTATACAGTTAGAAAAAAGAAAACACGTCAATATCATTCATTTATTTATAAACAAAGAATATTGCATATACATGTAATAACAACACAGCCTTAATCCCTCAGATACTCAAACTGCTTGCCGTCGATATTCACACACTCCTGTAATGGAGAGCAGAATTAAGCATTATAAAAATGATAATACTTACTGTATACCTACTTTTGCACCCCCTGTTATAATATATATATATATTGTGTGTGTGTGTGTGTGTGTGTGTGTGTATCTGTCTGTCTGCTCTCTCTCTCTCTCTCTGTCTCTCTGTCTGTGTGTGTGTGTATGTGTGTATATGTATGTATGTGTGTTTGTGTGTATGTGTGTGTGTATGTGTGTGCCTGAGTCTGTGTGTCTGTGTCTGTGTGTGTGTGCACGTGCGCGCGCGTGCGTGTGTGTGTATGTGTGTGTGTGCACGTGCGCGCGCGTGCGTGTGTGTGTATGTGTGTGTGTGTGTGTGCTTGTGACAAGAAGAGGAAAAACACGAAAATAGAATCAGAACGCGTAAATAATACAATAAAACAAGACAGGTGGAAAGTGTTGTTATATCAAATATGTTGATTTTCTGTTTTTGATTGTTTTTCGGTTGTGTTTT
>CM060314.1:97027834-97032834 GCA_030674185.1 Monoplex corrugatus | reverse complement strand
AACTACACAGACACACACGCACACGCACACGCACACACACACCACACACACACACACACACACACACAATCACACGCAATTACACAGACACATAATAACGCCACGTTAGTGACATGACAACACAACCAACAACAGTCTCCAGAATTCACTCTTTTCACTCCTTCACCATTTTCCCCTGCAGTCCTCCCTTTCACTCCCCCCTCCCCCCTTCATTCCCTTATCATCCCCACCCATCATCCTCACACCTCTGCAAGTCAACACACACACACGTGCCGGCTGTTTTCAGAAAAGGTATCAAATGGCCGTGAAATCTTGTTCTGTTACAAGACATGTTTAGGGAATATACACATAAACACGCGCACACAGACAGACAGACAGACAAACAGACAGACGACAGATAGACGCACACACATACAAGCATAAACACATGCCGCGCGCACACCACACACACACACACACACATACACAGAGCGAGAGCGCGCGCGCGCGTGAGAGAGAGAGGAGAGAGAGAGATAGCGAAGAGACAGAGAGAAAGAGAGAGAGAGAGAGAGAGAGAGAGAGAGAAAGAGAAAGGAGAGAATGCGAAAGGGGAGAGAGAGAGAAAACAGTGAGAGAGAGAGAGAGTGAGAAAGAGAAAGGGAGAATGCGAGAGAGAGAGAGAGAGAAAGAGAGAGTGAGAAAGAGAAAGGGAGAATGCGAGAGAGGAGAGAGAGAGAGAAAGAGAGAGAGAGAGTGAGAAAGATAAAGGGGGAATGCGAGAGAGTGAAAGAGAGAGAGAGAGCGAAGAGAGAGAGAGAGAGAGAGAAGAGAAGAGAGAGTGAGAAAGAGAAGGAGAATGCGAGAGAGACAGAGAGAGAGAGAGAAAGAGAGGTACAGAAACAGAGAGACAGAGACAGAGACTCAGGGAAAAAAGAGAGACTGAAGAGAGACAGAGACAGAAACACAAGAGATAAGAAAAAGCTCACACCATATTATTTAAAAACGTTTAGATGGTTCACACCGACAGAGAGTGACTAAACGAAGAGAAACAAAAAAAAACAACATCAGAGGACGAAGAGCAGCTTATGTGAACGACCTCTCTGTGCCTGCCATCACCCACACCCCACCTACCTACTACCCCCCTTTCCCCACTTTGTTTGATTTTCACCTTCCTGCCAACGATCCCGATTATTTGCTTGTTACGTGGTTTCCTGTTTTCAACCCGCTTGCAAAGGGACTGGAGTAGTGCAACAATAGATCGCCACGTGTTCTCAAAAACAGCAGGGAAGGTTTCACAGCAGCTGACGAACCTTACAATCCAGTTACAGTTCTAGTTTGCACAGTGAAGTATATAGTATCAAAAGGCCGAATGATTTCATAATCTCTACATCAAATTATACTCTGTACCACTCTGTTACCGTGGTGCAGTAACTAGTTAGCGTAATAGATTACTGAGTGGAAGTCTGTGGGTTTGAATCCTATTTAAGGGGGGAAAAGTCACAAGAAAAACAAGCTACAGGGGGGGAAAAGACACGGAATTATAGTCACAGGAAAAAGTATCAAGGAAAAAAAAAGGTCACAGTACCTTCATGATCTCTGTTCAGCTTAATATTCCAAGGCTACACCACGCACGACCTCTTCAACCATCTTTCTGTCTTCAGGTTGTGCAAAGCAAAGGTTTAAAAAAAAAAGTTCCTGCATCTGTCAAGCGTAAGATCCCATATATCGGGTGGAGTGTGTGAATTTTATAGGCAACTACATTACCGTGGCTTTAATAATTCGCTTTTTGTGATTTCCATTAAAGCACCGAGTCATAAATGTCTTAATTGCTTTTGTGATGTGGAAGCATTACATAACGGCTCTGTTGTTCACTTTTATAAAAAAAATATTTAACCGACAGCTAGAAGCTGAATGGCTCCCCGAAAGATGCCAGAAAACAGGGAGAAAATGGTTCGCATGGAAACGGTGGTGTTGTGACTGTAGTTTCTTTCCTTTGAAATGTTTAAGTAATTGAATCGTGAAATATTTCATTTTATAGATACTTTTTGTGGTTTCACTTACTGTGAGTCTGCGCATAAATGATGACGAGGTCTTGTGGTTCTGCTTAATTAAACGTGTGGGTTCTGAAGTATATAAATAATAATAATAATAAATAATAATTACAATATTTATATAGCGCAAAATCTTGATAAAATCAATATCTAAGCGCTGAAACAGACAACACACGCGCACGCACGCACACACACGCACGCACGCACACACACACAACACACAGCACGGTTATAAATGGGGAGAAAGAATAAAAGCAATGGAAAATTGTAGAGAGCATATTATATACAATTATATAATGTCTGTAGCCTGATAATGTCTACATATGTAATGATTTATTTTTCGGCTTACAAACTAAATGTACAAACTTGGGCCAAAGTTCTCAAGCGAATTAAATTACTGACATGGTTTAATTGATTGATTGATTTGGTTCAGTTTTTACGTCGACACCCACCTCAGGTGATATGGCCGACGGGGATAACCATCCCAGGGAAGTGGGGGAAGGGGACTTATCTAATCCTATACTGACGCCACCAGAACAACAATGATGTTAGGATGGGACAGTGAGAAGGCCAGTTTTAATGTAGCGCACCCCGGGATTCGAACCCACAACCATAATATGTGAATCCCTGACATGGTTTAAAGCCACGGCACAACTATACAAAGCGCCATGTGCCCAAGATATCACCTTCATTTCTAACCCTTGTAACAGCAGGCATCACATCTCTCCAACGTTTTCTCAAAGTAGTTCAACGCAGAAGCAATAACACAACTTTATATTTGGTAGAATTATTATTACCTCCTCACACCTCATTAAACATGATATTGCATTAATACAAAGTGCCATAGCAAATCGATAAAAACATTTCCAATCAGCACAGACTTGAACTGTGATGGGTGGTGCTAGAGTCTGGCGCGCGCGTCCCGCTGGTACCACGGACCTAAAAATAAATGTTAAAGTCTGTGGCACCGTTTCTGGGGCCGGCCACAATAGGGCGCAGGCACATCATTTCAGGGCAGCAATTCATTTTCAGGGCAGCAGGCATATCATTTCAGGCAGAGCATACATTTCGGGCAGCAGGCATATCATTTTCAGGGCAGCAGGCATATCATTTTCAGGGCAGCAGGCATATCATTTTCAGGGCAGCAGGCATATCATTTTCAGGGCAGCAGGCATTCATTTTCAGTTTCAGCTTGACCAAACTATAAACTGTAGGGCTACCCATTTCTCCATGTAGGTCCGACGTGTGTGAAGCGCGTGGGAACCCTACAGAGCAATTACACCAGCACAGTGCACACAGAACAATTACACCAGCACAGTGCACACAGAGCAATTACACCAGTACAGTGCCACAGAACAATTACACCAGCACAGTGCACACAGAGCAATTACACCAGTACAGTGCCACAGAACAATTACACCAGTACAGTGCACACAAACAATTACACCAGTACAGTGCACACAGAACAATTACACCAGTACAGTGTGCACACAGAACAATTACACCAGCACAGTGCACACAGAACAATTACACCAGTACAGTGCACACAGAACAATTACACCAGTACAGTGCACACAGAACAATTACACCAGTACAGTGCACACAGAACAATTACACCAGTACAGTGCACACAGAACAATTACACCAGTACAGTGCACACAGAACAATTACACCAGTACAGTGCACACAGAACAATTACACCAGTACAGTGCACACAGAACAATTACACCAGCACAGTGTGCACACAGAACAATTACACCATACAGTGCACACAGAACAATTACACCAGTACAGTGCACACAGAACAATTACACCAGCACAGTGTGCACACAGAGCAATTACACCAAGCACATGCACACAGAACAATTACACCAGCACAGTGCACACAGAACAATTACACCAGACAGTGCACACAGAACAATTACACCAGCACAGTGTGCACACAGAACAATTACACCAGCACAGTGTGCACACAGACAATTACACCAGACAGTGCACACAGAACAATTACACCAGCACAGTGCACACAGAACAATTACACCAGCACAGTGCACACAGAACAATTACACCAGTACAGTGCACACAGAACAATTACACCAGCACAGTGCACACAGAACAATTACACCAGTACAGTGCACACAGAACAATTACACCAGCACAGTGTGCACACAGAACAATTACACCAGCACAGTGTGCACACAGAGCAATTACACCAGTACAGTGCACACAGAACAATTACACCAGCTACAGTGCACACTGAACAATTACACCAGTACAGTGCACACTGAACAATTACACCAGCACAGTGCACATAGAACAATTACACCAGTACAGTGCACACAGAACAATTACACCAGCACAGTGCACACAGAACAGTTACACCAGCACAGTGCACACAGAACAATTACACCAGCACAGTGCACACAGAACAATTACACCAGCACAATGCACACAGAACAATTACACCAGCACAGTGCGCACGCGGGGATGAAAATCTGTGAACATGCTTTTCTCACTTGACCCGTCGGACCGTTCGACAGGCTTTTAATTCTATTAAGGCGCCATTATCGTGTATAGCGTAAATAAGTTCAGATATAAAATCTTTTCAAACAACAAACTGGCTAGAAAAGAGGCGAACAAATCCCTAACTAACATCTCCTCAACATTCCAGCCAAAGAAAGCACGACTTAGTTTCACAATGATAAAAAGAATTAGTGTGGCTACGTGGAAACTTCACCCTGAATTGCCAACGTAGCACTTAAATTACATATGCCTTATTGTGAGGCAGCTGTCATCAAGTGCGTGCATTGGTGTTGGGAATGGTACGGGCAATTTAATGTTATAAACTTTTTTTTTTAAGGATCATTGCGGCTCAGGGAGGTTACCTTTGTGCTCACCATTTGTGTGTGTGTGTGTGTGTGTGTGTGTGTGTGTGTGTGTGTGTGTGTGTGTGTGTGTGTGTGTGTGTGT
>CM060314.1:97015334-97017834 GCA_030674185.1 Monoplex corrugatus | reverse complement strand
GAGACTTGCCTCGCTGGCTTTTTTCATGGGATGCAGTATTCTATGCTACTGGTTTGGTTTTTTTGTTTGTTTGCTTGTCTTTTGCCTAGATGAGCTAAACGGGAGGAAGAGCGTCTCCAGTGCTGGTTACTTTATTGTCTTTCAGGTTTGTCCTTACTTCCCTTTCGCCTTTTGCTTGATTGACTGAATAGTGATTACTCAGTGTGTTGATTTGACTGAATAGTGATTACTCAGTGTGCTGATTTGACTGAATAGTGATTACTCAGTGTGTGTGTGTGTGTGTGTGTGGTGCGTGCGTGCGTGTGTGTGTGTGTGTGTGTGTGATAGTGTGCGTGTGTGTGTTATAGTGTGCGTGCGTGTATGTGTGTGTGCGCGCGTGTATGTATGTTTGTGTGAATGTGTGTGTGTGTATACACACATACTGTTTAGTAGATAAACTGAAATTTGACGAAGGTCGAGCTGATCTTTTCCTATGATTTTGAAAAGTTTTACAGCTCTGAAATGGTCGGCTGGACAAGCATACTTAGGGAATGTAAATTTAGATCAAAGACGACAGAGACTGAATAGCTAAGCAACCAGACATACACACACACGACAACGACAGCAAAATACGTGAAGACGCCAACACTCTCAGCCATACACAAGACCAAGGATTAAAGTTAAGAGCACATAATGTTCTCGCCCTGGGCACAACACTTACAAAGTGACTGTGGCGCCATGTTGTCCACAATCGTGTTCGCGATTACGTGGACACAGAACGAACAGACAGAACGTTAAGCCAGCTGCCTGTTGAACAACATACACTGGGAACTGGACGAATCAGATGGCTGTTGTTGTTAGTTCCTTCCTTGTTAAATGTGTTTAAGTTTAAGGAGAGGGTAAAGCTGTATGTTAGTTTAAAGCACTGGGTAAGTCTTTAATGCTGTGATGACAATGTTAGCATTGACCGTGAAATGAGTTATGTTAGTTTAAGCACTGGGTAAGTCTTTAATGCTGTGATGACAATGTTAAACATTGACCGTGAAATGAGTTTAGATGTGGACATGACTCCAGTCTGGATGACTGGAACTGTTGACGCAAGGTTCCTTAATTGTGTAGACACTGATTGCAGGATGTTGGAATGACGACTGGACTTGTTCATTGTACGTGTCTATGCTTGTGTAAGTGTGTGTCATCTTTCATTGTACGTGTCTATGCTTGTGTAAGTTTGTGTCATATTTCATTGTACGTGTCTATGCTTGTGTAAGTTTGTGTCGTCTTTCATTGTACGTGTCTATGCTTGTGTAAGTTTGTGTCATATTTCAAGTCAGCAGATTTTACAGGAAGCGAAAGTTTGTCTCCGTTGAGAAATAATGGAACTTGCTCGAACGACAAAATTTGTTAGAGTTTGTTCGCACTTTCAAGAACCAAATGTGCCATTTAATAGTCTTGGCAGACTTTTCGAGCTTGCTCAAAAGTGTATGCTCTGGCAAAGCCTTGAAATGCCAGTGAAGGACAGGACGTGTGGAAGACAAGAACAGAACCAAAAGAATGACTGGCACGTTACGTTGGGTTTCTGTGTCGTGGTTTAAAGGTGAGCTCAAGATATCAGATGTTACCAGTCGCCGTGGTGTAGTGGTTAACGCAACGGTCTATTGACTGGAAGGTTGTGGGTTCGAATCCCCATCAGTACCTTCAAAAATCATTGTAAGATTTTTCGGCTCTAACCGGCTCCTACCCAGAGTTGGGCGTGCTATGGGCTTATTGGGAAGACTGGGACCACACAGTCGAGTCTCTTCCGCTTCACGGATGCGTCATTGAGGGTGTTGCTCAAATCTTCTGACCAGCACCGCAGGTGTCTGTATCTCTCGGGCCTGGTTGACGCCAGGATATATCATGATAGTAAGCGTGAAGTACAGCCCTGTCACGCAGTCTCAATCCTAGATGGAACTCCGTAGCATCATGATTATCATCCTCATCGACATCATCATAATCGCATTGTTTAAAAAAAAATGTGTCAGCTTCTATGACCATTAAGGTGCCGCAAAAAATGGGACGAAAGAAAAAAACAAAGGTGAGCGCAAAAGTGACCTCCCTGGGTGCCATGATCCTAAAAAAATGAAAAAAACAAACAAACAAAAAAACAAAACAAAAAACGTACGTCAGAAGTTAGGTACATGCTTTATCTGTTTGGCCAGACAGTCCGACAACTTTAGAGGAGCTTACGATTCGTTCGGGAGGAATCACACTTAGACAACTCCGTAAGCCCTCCACCAAAGTCTATCAGCAGTCTCCTGGCAGACGCCTTAAGCCTGTGTGCCAAAACCCCATGAGCTGCCATGTTCTTGAAATAGGAGAGTAAGTGAAGGGATGTTTGTAATACTAAGCTGACACCAGCAAAATGACTGAAGCATTGAAATGGGCATCACACCGGCCAGTTGCTATGTTGTAGGCTGGGGCTGAATTCTGTATATCAGCAACGCGGATTCAAATTGACTCGTGACAATCATATAGACAGACA
>CM060314.1:96992834-97005334 GCA_030674185.1 Monoplex corrugatus | reverse complement strand
GACGTCACTACTGTTAAAACTGATCACTAATGAAAAGACGTCACTACTGTTAACACTGATCACTAACCAAAAGACGTCACTACTGTTAAAACTGATCACTAACAAAAAGACGTCATACTGTTAAAACCGATCACTAATGAAAAGACGTCACTACTGTTAAAACCGATCATTAATGAAAAGACGTCACTACTGTTAAAACCGATCACTAATGAAAAGACGTCACTACTGTTAAAACTGATCACTAATGAAAAGATGTCACTACTGTTAAAACCGATTACTAATGAAAAGACGTCACTACTGTTAAAACTGATCACTAAACACTATAAAAAACGGCACACCTCCTACTGAAGTTTATCACTTAAACTAATGAAAGACAAACTACACAAACACGTAAATTGTGAATATTTATGGCCACAAATATCTGAACCGTTTGCCCTTTTGAATGTTCTGGCAGTGACCCCCAGCCGTACAGTATCACTACCTGCACAGTACGGGCAGATCTTTAAGGGGGTGGGAAATAAATCGATAAGACTCATAGTCCAAGAACACTTTTTCTTTGTCTTTACTCTCCCCTACAAGGAAACGATCGCCACCCCGGGGTTGCCTGTTTTCACAAGACTAACATGGGTAACATTGTTATTCCAAGACCACCAGTGAGTCGAACAACAGTTTGTAAAAGCGAAAAAATAGGCTTCCTGAACTTAGTGACTCCCATTTACCTTTGGCCTCTCTCGTTGTAGCCACTGAATCCTTAACCCTTTCACTACCTCACGGGAAAGGGTGAGGGAGTACGTACTCACTGACTTACTGGCCATCATGCTGTTAGTATGTTTGATGGAAGAGAATGTTTTCTATTTTTGTCTGTTGTGGACTTGCTTCCTTTTAGCATCCCATGTATACATTAGAGTATGAAGGTTTCCTTCTGTTCTTCATTGCCATAGTCCTTCGGAAGGGGACGAAAGACGAGTCGGACTCGTGTGCCTTATGCTTGCGCACGCTAAAGATCCCACGGTAGTTTCATATCGTGAAGTGCAGGGCATTGCCTGACTGCCTTGGTATAAAGCATTAAGAAATAGGTTGATTTCCCAGGCCCACCCCTTGAAGACCAATTAATCTTCTTGTCTTTCTGAAGTCTTGGTAAAAAATGTGAAAATGAATATGAATTTGAAGACGGGAGAAGAGATGGATGCTACCCTCACAATGCTGGCCCCGGAAAAAGTTGAAGTCTCTGTCACCTCGCTCCCCTCCGACCCCAGGGTTATGGAACTATCTAGGTAGGACCTCAGGACCTGGCCAGCTCGTGGGTTTATGTGCAGGCTTAAGGCTTGAGCTTTGATCATTCTAAATCTTCTCTGTCAAATGGCACGTGTGACGTTATTGCATATGGAATTCATAATGGCTACCTGGCTGAACCTGCTCTAGTGCAAAAAAAGGCTACTTACTGCGTAGGCATATGGAAATTCATTCCGAGCGCGGAGATGTCATCTTGGGAAACTGAAACTGAAACTGAAACTGAAACTGAAACTGAAACTCATGGCCAGGTATTGTTGGGTCTTCCTGTCTTACGTCTTCCTTGTGATGTCATTCTGCTGTCTTGGGGACACTGTATTCTTGGGTCTTTCCTGTATTACGTCTTCTTGTGATGTCATTCTGCTGTCTTGGGACACTGTAATTCTTGGGTCTTCTTGTCTTACGTCTTCCTTGTGATGTCATTCTGCTGTCTTGGGACACTGTGCCCGATACATCTCCATCCTCTGTTCATGACGGTAGTGTCCATACTCTTTGACTGCATGGGGCAAGTACATGTAGATGTTGGGAATGGTGTAGGGCCACATGATTCTCGTGATTCTTCCAAGATCTTTTGTGTGGAAGGCTGACAACTTTGCCAGGCTGCTTTCTGTCATCTTCCAGCCTTCTGGGCCGTGAATAGGATGGAAAAGACACAGCTCTGGAACTCGATCAGCTTGGTGTTTGCTTTGTACTAGGGGAACTTCCACACGTTGTTCAACATTGTGAAGGTATTTCTGGTTTTGCTGGGACGGCTTTTAACCCTTTGACTCCCGAACCCTGTCCACTAACATCCTGCATTGTCAACCATACAAGCAAAGCAAAAACTTAACGCTTTGACTGTCACCTTATCCTGCAGGAAGCTGGTAGATAGGGTGAGGGAATCAAAGGGTTAAATTTTTGCAGTTGGTGGATAGGGGTGCGGAAGTCAAAGGGTTAATGTCACTGCCTGCTTCTCCGTCGTGTCTGACGGTATTGCCAAGGTGGATGAACGCTTTACTTGTGGGCAGGTGGGTATGGTGAGGAGGTGAAAGGGTTAAATGAACAGAACGCAGGTGGGTGCGGCGGTATGGGAATTTGATTGAACGATCAAGGTTGAGGCAATCCTCTTTGTGAGGTTACGTGTGAAGGAGGAAACCGAGGGGGAGGGGGGGTGAGTGGAATGGGGGATAGGAGGGGTGAAGTACCCGATCAACAGTCATCTGGCTATTTTCTGGCGGAAGATTAAATGGCCATTTGACGGGTGCTATAGTTAAGTGGGCACAACGTCGGACTTTCGATAGGAAACATTCTGGTTTGATCCTACTGATGTGGTAAGCATAGCGTGGAGATTTTCTTTTCCCAATCTCTGAGGTCTGCAAGTGTGCACATCTGTGAGTGCCTAAAACACCTTGGTGTGTAGTAATGTCACGTAGAACATCAAGTATGCACGATCACATCATCATCATCATCATTCATCATCATCTATCATCATCATCATCATCATCCATCATCACCATCACCATCATCATCATCATCACCATCATCATCATCATCATCATCATCATCATCATCATCATCATCATCAAGTGCCTTGCCACATGGCGTTGGCGATCATGGCCTTCCATCTGATTCTATCCCTTGTTGCCTCAAGCACCTCTTCCACCCTCTCTGTCTTCAGCCACTCTGCAAGTCTGTCCAATATTTTTTCCCTGGGTGTACCTGGTGTTCTCTTTCCCTCCAGCTTTCCTGTTGTGACCAGGTGCTCCAAATCCCCCTTCCTCATAAAATGGCCTATAAACGTTGCCTGTCTTTTCCTAATTTTCCTTATGAGTGATCTTGTGTCTGTCTCCATCAAGACTGTCTCGTTTGTTTTCTTTGCTGTCCATGGAACTCTCAACATTCTTCTTAGAAACCACATCTCGGCTGCTCAATCTTGTTCTGGCTTTGCTTGTTGACTGTACACGTTAAGTTCTTGTGAATCATGTTAGATTCCTGATATCTCGTAGTTCAGTCCCATCCCGCAACATCAAACGAACAAAAAAACAAAACAAAACAAAAAACAAACAAAAAACCTGTTCCCTGTCCATCCTGATGTGTCCTTCATCCTGATGATGTCAGTTTAGTTGTTCATAGGTCCCTCTTCCCTCCCGCTCCTTATTTGAAGACCTTGCCATCGCGTAGGGTCTGACAGATGACCGCTGGTAGCGTTAGGTGGAGCACATGTGGAAGTGCCGAGTGCCATGAATCCGTCTTGAACAGCCTGTGAACTCCGAAGACATATAAGGACATAAAAACACGCAGCGTGCACACCCACCAAAGACAGAGTATGCAGACTTTGCAGCAACGTACTTACTTCGCACTGTGGACAAAACAAGTCCAAAAATACGGGGTGGGGTGGGGTGGGGTGGGTGGGGTGGGGTGGGTGGGGATGGGGGAGACCGCAGTCGCACTCAGCACACATGTTTTTCAAATGAGAACGACAATCTTAATGTCAACAGCAAATCTTTCATTGCTCATGGCCATGTACGCACACACGATGGATTACTCATGTATACAAAGACACGCGCTCACGTGTACACTACTTACGCGAGCGCGCGCGCGCGCGCGCACACACACACACACACACACATACACACATAACACACACACATTACACACACATACACACACACACAATAACACCACACATACACACACAACACTACACACACACACACATACACACACTACACACACATACTACACACACACACATACACACCAACACACATGCACACACACACACATACACACACACACACATACAACACACATACACACACACTAACAAACAACAAACAATACACCACAATACACATACACACAAATACATACACACACAACACACATATACACACACAACACATACACACACACACACACACAACACACACACACACACACACACACACACACACACACATACAAACACACACAGAGATTAATAACGATGTTTTTATACAATCAAAGTAGGCGAGTTCCTTGAAGATGAGCCAACTTAGCGAACAAGAAGACAGCAGGCGTTTTACAATGCCGCCTGCAGTGTGCAATGGGATCGTATTAGTAGAATAGGCCATCATCATCATCATCATCATCATCATCATCATCATCATGTGCCCTGCGGCATGGCGTTGGCGATCTTGGCCCTCCATACGAATCTATCTCCTGTCGCTGCAAGTACATCTCCTACCATCTCTGTCTCAGCCACTCTGCACGTCCGTCCAGTATTTTCTCCCTGGGTCTACCTGGCGTTCTCTTTCCCTCCAGCTTTCCTGTTGTGACCAGGTGCTCTAATTCCCCTTTCCTCATAAAATGGCCTGTAAATGTTGTCTATCATTTCCTGATCTTTTATTATTGGAAGCAAGTGCATGTCTATTCTTAACAGATTCAAAAACCGAAGATTTTTACAAAGTCAAAGTAGGGTATGCCTAACATTAAATGGAGATAGTTCCTTGAAAATAAAGCCAACTTGGCGTACAAGAAGACAGCAGGCGTTTTACAATCTGCCTCAGTATGCAATGGGGGTTGCGTTTGTAGAATAGGCCATAATACAGACGTCACGAGGAACAGCCAGCAGGATTGAGTGAGACTTGTATGTCCAACACTGGACAGGCCAGGACTGTTGAGGTGTGAGGTGTGGTGGTGTGTGGTGTGTGTGTGTAGTGGACCTTACTGCTTGGTTGACACAGTCACTGTGCCTTTTCTTTATGCCTGCCTTATCAAGCGTTGCTTTGTTGTGGAATGTGTTGTGTTCAGGAGGTGGGACTATGGCCAGGCAGTCTCTCACATGTATCATTGGAGTAGAGGGGCGTTGCATTGAAGCGAGCGGAGCTTGGTTGGCGGACTGCATTGGGAACATTTTATATCGCAGGAGGCGAGATCCTTTGCTAGCGTAGTGAAGTTTGCCTACAGGAAAAGCTTGCATATTGGGAAAAGACCAGGCAGTTTAGGTTTATTGTTAGTTTTGGATTTTAGTTTTAAACGCAGCATTATCAAAAATATGGGTTCTAAGAAGAATGTTGAGATTCCATGGACAGTAAACAAAACAAACGAGACAGTATTGAGGAGGCAGACACAAGAGCATTGTTAACAAAGAAGATTAGGAAAAGACAAGCAACATTTATAGGACATTTTATGAGGAAAGGGGAATTAGAGCACCTGGTCACACAACAGCTGGAGGGAAAGAGAACACCAGGTAGACCCAGGGAAAAATATGGACGGACTTGCAGGGTGGCTGAGGACGGAGAGGGTGGAGATGTATTTGCAGCGAAAGGGATAGATTCGTATGGAGGGCCATGATCGCCAACGGCAATGCGGCAGGGCACTATGATGGTGATGATAAGAAAATAGATTCGAACACAAAACAAATGAAATGAAACACGATATTGTTGGTCACATGTTACATCATCGGGGTGCACTGGCATAGATTGATATGTCGAATCTTTTGTGAAGACTGACATTAGGTACTTCTTGGTCCAAAGAAATAGGTTTTGTGTGCAAGATAAATGTCAGTCTTGTGGACAATGTTTATTGTAACTATACATGACTAACAAAAAATGACAATCCCTTCCACAGTGAACACACAGTAACATTGATGCTCATGTCGTTGTTTGGAACCGAGCCCTTTTTTTCCTGAAGGTGCTTCCCCTATGCCTGATTGTTGTTATATTTATTATCTGACTTATGTCACAGTTTTCACTTAGCTATATACTGGTAGACCCAGGGAGAAAGTATTGGACAGACTTGCAGGGTGACTGAGGACACAGAGGATGGGAGATGTACTTGCAGCGACAGGGATAGATTTGTATGGACGGCATGATCGCCAACGCCATGCGCAAGGCACATGATGATGATGATGATTATATTATGATGATGATGATGATGATGATGATGATGATGATGATGATGATGATGATGATGATGATGATGATGATGATATACTTATAACGGCGAAACAGTTTTGAACCAAATGCCTCGTCACATGACACTATAACACGTAAACAGAAAACAGGTCGTCATTTTCTTCATAGCATTGATGCTTAGTACATGTAGGCTTGCAACTCGCCTTCCTGATGCCAGCTTTCTAGCTTGGCTTCAGTAGATGCAACATATCCCTGATCTCTTGGTTTAAATTCCATTCAGCAACATTAACCCTTGACTTCCTCAATCCGTCTTCTTGCATGAAACTGGTGGTAGACTGATAAAAGTCGAAGGGTTAAAAACGCTCATACTGCTTTCCGTCTTTCTGCCTCAGTCATAGTGGTGGCATGAACGCAGTGTTTGCAGTAAAATTCATATAGTCCCACATACCTCTCCTCATCCCAAGACTTTACCGGAAACAGTTATAGGTATAACCCTGATATGGCTCTACGCGGTCGGCTGGGCTTTAAACAAAAAATAACTAAAATAACAATAGTTTATTCCTTTTCTCACACTGAAGGAGCAGCAGGGAAGTTTCAGTCTTTTTCTCCTAATTTTTGTACCTGGTGTTTGTTTTGTTTGTTTGTGATCTTACGCTTGACAAAGGCCAGTTGGCCGAAAATTTGCGCCTGTCGTGCCTGTTTGTATTAAATACGCGTTCTTATTCTTTTCGTGTTTTTTTTTTTTTTTTTTTTTTTGTTTTTTCGTGTTTTTTGGTTTTTGTTTGTTTCTTTTTTTTTTTTTTTTCTTTTTTGTAACAATACTTTGCCTGTCTCAGTGGTTTTGCGCAGAGTTTAGAATCGTCTGTATGATTTCTGCAATGAAAGGTTCTGCGGCCTCAAAGTTGTGTGTCATTGTGCGCCATTAGCATTCCTATCTCTCGTCCCATGGCGCGAGCAAGACGGACGTGTGAGATCTCCAGTAGCTAGGGCTGATAGTGCTGAGTCAGGAACCAGCACTGCTCACATGTGTACACTGGAAGGACTTCAGTGGGCAAATGCTACTCTCGTCTGATGTAGATGACCGTGTAGGCATTTTCGTTGTATTGTTTTTTTTTTTTTGTTGTTGTTGTTTTTGTTGTTTTTTTGTTTGTTTATTTTTAGTCCACAATGTCTTCTGCAGGTGGTAACCCCAACCTACGCTCATGACCAAAAGACCTGGTGCCTGTGAGCGCGAGGAGATAGAGCGTTAGGAGGCCTCATCCACAGAGCATTAAGGGGCCTCATCCACAGAGCATTAAGGGGCCTCATCCACAGAGCATTAAGGGGCCTCATCCACAGAGCATTAAGGGGCCTCATCCACAGAGCATTAAGGGGCCTCATCCACAGAGTATTAAGGGGCCTCATCCACAGAGCATTAAGGGGCCTCATCCACAGAGCATTAAGGGGCCTCATCCACAGAGCATTAAGGGGCCTCATCCACAGAGCATTAAGGGGCCTCATCCACAGAGCATTAAGGGGCCTCATCCACAGAGCATTAAGGGGCCTCATCCACAGAGCATTAGGAGGCCTCATCCACAGAGCATTAAGGGGCCTCATCCACAGAGCATTAAGGGGCCTCATCCACAGAGCGTCAGGAGGCCTCATCCACAGAGCATTAAGGGGCCTCATCCACAGAGCATTAAGGGGCCTCATCCACAGAGCATTAAGGGGCCTCATCCACAGAGCATTAAGGGGCCTCATCCACAGAGCATTAGGGGGCCTCATCCACAGAGCATTAGGGGGCCTCATCCACAGAGCATTAGGGGGCCTCATCAACAGAGTATTAAGGGACCTCATCCACAGAGCATTAAGGGACCTCATCCACACAGCATTAAGGGACCTCATCCACAGAGCATTAAGGGACCTCATCCACACAGCATTAAGGGACCTCATCCACAGAGCATTAGGATGCCTCATCCACAGAGCATTAGGGGACCTCATCCACAGAGCATTAGGGGGCCTCATCCACAGAGCATTAGGGGCCTCATCCACAGAGCATTAAGGGACCTCATCCACAGAGCATTAAGGGACCTCATCCACACAGCATTAAGGGACCTCATCCACACAGCATTAAGGGACCTCATCCACACAGCATTAAGGATCTCATCCACACAGCATTAAGGGACCTCATCCACACAGCATTAAGGTGCCTCATCCACACAGCATTAAGGGACCTCATCCACAGAGCATTAAGGGACTTCATCCACACAGTATTAAGGGCCTCATCCACACAGCATTAAGGGACCTCATCCACACAGCATTAGGGGGCCTCATCCACACTGCATTAAGGACCTCATCCACAGAGCATTAAGGGACCTCATCCACACAGCATTAAGGGAACTCATCCACACAGCATTAAGAGACCTCATCCACAGAGCATTAGGGGGCCTCATCCACAAAGCATTAGGGGGCCTAATCCACAGAGCATTAAGGGGCCTCATCCACAAAGCATTAGGGGGCCTAATCCACACAGCATTAAAGGGCCTCATCCACAAAGCATTAAGGGGGCCTTATCCACACAGCATTAAGGGATCTCATCCACACAGCATTAAGGGACCTCATCCACACAGCATTAAGGGGCTTCATCCACACAGCATTAAGGGACCTCATCCACACAGCATTAATGGACCTCCTCCACACAGCATTAAGGGACCTCATCCACACAGCATTAAGGGACCTCATCCACACAGCATTAAGGGACCTCATCCACACAGCATTAAGGGACCTCATCCACACAGCATTAAGGGACCTCATCCACAGAGCATTAAGGGGGCCTCATCCACAGAGCATTAGGGCGCCTCATCCATAGAGCATTAGGGGGCCTCATCCACAGAGCATTAGGGGGCCTCATCCACAGAGCATTAAGGGGCCTCGTCTACAGAGCATTAGGGGCCTCATCCACAGAGCATTAGGGGGCCTCATCCACACAGCATTAAAGGGCCTCATCCACAGAGAATTAAGGGACCTCATCCACACAGCATTAAGGGCCCTCATCCACACAGCATTAGGGGGCATCATCCACAGAGCATTAAGGGACCTCATCCACACAGCATTAAGGGACTTCATCCACACAGCATTAAGGGACCTCCTCCACACAGCATTAAGGGACCTCATCCACACAGCGTTAAGGGACCTCATCCACACAGCATTAAGGGACCTCATCCACAGAGCATTAATGGGCTTCATCCACACAGCATTAAGGGACCTCATCCACACAGCATTAAGGGACCTCATACACAGAGCATTAAGGGGCCTCATCCACAGATCATTAGGGGGCCTCATCCACAGAGCATTAAGGGGGCCTCATCCACAGAGCTTTAGGGGGCCTCATCCATGGAGCATTAAGGGGCCTCATCCACAGAGCATTAGGGGCCTCATCCACAGAGCATTAGGGGGCCTCATCCACAGAGCATTAAGGGGCCTCATCCACAGAGCATTAAGGGGCCTCATGAACACAGCATTAAGGGACCCTATCCGCAGAGCATTAAGGGCCTCATCCACACAGCATTAGGGGGCCTCATTCACAGAGCATTAGGGGGCCTCATCAACAGAGCATTAAGGGACATCATCCACAGAGCATTAAGGGACTTCATCCACACAGCATTAAGGGGCCTCATGAACACAGCATTAAGGGACCCTATCCGCAGAGCATTAAGGGGCCTCATCCACAGAGCATTAGGGGGCCTCATTCACAGAGCATTAGGGGGCCTCATCAACAGAGCATTAAGGGACATCATCCACAGAGCATTAAGGGACTTCATCCACACAGCATTAAGGGACCTCATCCACAGAGCATTAAGGGACCTCATCCACACAGCATTAAGGAACATCATCCACAGAGCATTAGGGGGCCTCATGAACACAGCATTAAGGGACCCTATCCGCAGAGCATTAAGGGGCCTCATCCACAGAGCATTAGGGGGCCTCATCCACAGAGCATTAGGGGGCCTCATCAACAGAGCATTAAGGGACATCATCCACAGAGCATTAAGGGACTTCATCCACACAGCATTAAGGGAACTCATCCACACAGCATTAAGAGACCTCATCCACAGAGCATTAGGGGGCCTCATCCACAAAGCATTAGGGGGCCTAATCCACAGAGCATTAGGGGGCCTCATCCACAAAGCATTAGGGGGCCTCATCCACACAGCATTAAGGGGCCTCATCCACAGAGCATTAAGGGACCTTATCCACACAGCATTAAGGGATCTCATCCACACAGCATTAAGGGACCTCATCCACACAGCATTAAGGGGCTTCATCCACACAGCATTAAGGGACCTCATCCACACAGCATTAATGGACCTCCTCCACACAGCATTAAGGGACCTCATCCACACAGCATTAAGGGACCTCATCCACACAGCATTAAGGGACCTCACCACACAGCATTAAGGGACCTCATCCACACAGCATTAAGGGACCTCATCCACAGAGCATTAGGGGCCTCATCCACAGAGAATTAGGGGGCCTCATCCACAGAACATTAAGGGACTTCATCCACAGAGCATTAGGGGGCCTCATCCACAGAGCATTAACGGGCCTCATCCACAGAACATTAAGGGGCCTCATCCACACAGCATTAACGGGCCTCATCCACAGAGCATTAAGGGACCTCATCCACAGAGCATTAACGGGCCTCATCCACAGAGCATTAAGGGACCTCATCCACAGAGCATTAGGGGGCCTCATCCACACAGCATTAACGGGCCTCATCCACAGAGCATTAAGGGACCTCATCCACAGAGCATTAAGGGGCCTCAACCACAGAGCTTTAAGGGACCTCAACCAAAGAGCATTAAGGGCCTCATCCACACAGCATTAAGGGGCCTCATCCACAGAGCAGTAAGGGGCCTCATCCACAGAGCAGTAAGGGGCCTCATCCACAGAGCAGTAAGGGGCCTCATCCACAGAGCATTAAGGGGCCTCATCCACAGAGCATTAGGGGGCCTCATCCATAGTGCATTAATGGGCTTCATCCACAGAGCATTAAGGGACCTTATCCACAGAGCATTAAGGGACCTCATCCACAGAGCATTAAGGGGCTTCATCCACAGAGCAGTAAGGGACCTCATCCACAGAGCATTAAGGGACCTCATCCACAGAACATTAGAGGGCTTCATCCATAGAACATTAATGGGCCTCATCCACACAGCATTAAGAAGCCTCATCCACACAGCATTAAGGGGCCCCATCCACACCGCATTAAGGGGCCTCATCCACAGAGCATTAGGGGGCCTCATCCACACAGCATTAGGGGGCCTCATACACAGAGCATTAAGGGGCCTCATCCATAGAGCATTAAGGGGCCTCATCCACAGAGCATTAAGGGTCCTTATCCACAGAGCATTAAGGGGCCTCATCCACACAGCATTAGAGGGCCTCTTCCACACAGCATTAAGGGGCCTCATCCACAGAGCATTAAGGGGCCTCATCTACACAGCATTAAGGGGCCTCATCCACAGAGCATTAAGGGGCCTCATCCACAGAGCATTAGGGGGCCTCATCCACAGAGCATTAAGGGGCCTCATCCACACAGCATTAAGGGGCCTCATCCACACAGCATTAAGGGACCTCATCCACAGTGCATTAAGGGGCCTCATCCACACAGCATTAAGGGGCCTCATCCACACAGCATTAAGGGACCTCATCCACACAGCATTAAGGGACCTCATCCACACAGCATTAAGGGACCTCATCCACACAGCATTAAGGGGCCTCATCCACAGATCATTAGAGGACCTCATCCACAGAGCATTAAGGGACCTCATCCACAGATCATTAAGGGGCCTCATCCACACAGCATTAAGGGGCCTCATCCACACAGCATTAAGGGACCTCATCCACACAGCATTATGGGGCCTCATCCACACAGCATTAAGGGACGTCATCCACACAGCATTAAGGGACCTCATCCACACAGCATTAAGGGACCTCATCCACACAGCATTAAGGGACCTCATCCACACAGCATTAAGGGACCTCATCCACACAGCGTTAAGGGACCTCATCCACACAGCATTAAGGGACCTCATCCACACAGCATTAAGGGGCCTCATCCACACAGCATTAAGGGACCTCATCCACACAGCATTAAGGGACCTCATCCACAGAGCATTAAGGGGCCTCATCCACAGAGCATTAAGGGGCCTCATCCACCTGATGGCTCCGTCGTAGGACACATACGTGTACAATATGTTGTAGGTGTTGCCTTGCCAAGTGCATCCAGTCCTGTTTTAATACTAAAAAAAACCTCAATTCCCGTTTTAATACAGAGAAACTTCATTT
>CM060314.1:96960334-96965334 GCA_030674185.1 Monoplex corrugatus | reverse complement strand
CAGGCAATATAAAACTATAGCACCATGGTGCTTCCTGGGCGGTGCCATGTCTGTTCCTGAAGTAGATGTTTACCACACTGCATTGCATGAATGTTCTCTCGGGTTATGCTCGGGGTCAGCACGCTTTCAGTACGCTTCCCTCACGTACCCTCCGCTCTGCCTCCGATCCTCTGACTTTTCGCTTTCCACACACTAGGCTCAATACCTACGGTCCACGAGCCTTCTCTGTTTCTGGTCCACTCTCCTGGAACAAACTTCCTCTCTCAGTCCGTCAGCAACCTACTTTTGTCTCCTTCAAGTCCGCTCTCAAAACTCACCTTTTCTCCTCTGCATGAAATCCTGACCTCACTCAATCCCCTCTGCAGCCTGTCTCTGTTCGGAGTGGAATCACATTGT
Organism: Monoplex corrugatus; assembly: GCA_030674185.1. Taxonomy (NCBI): domain Eukaryota; kingdom Metazoa; phylum Mollusca; class Gastropoda; order Littorinimorpha; family Ranellidae; genus Monoplex; species Monoplex corrugatus. Next base: position 96,964,938 of record CM060314.1, on the reverse strand, counting down.
AATATATATTTGTATATAATATGTTCTCTATAATTTTCCATTGCTTTTATTTTTTTCCCCATTTATAGCCATGTGTGAGTGTGTGTGTGCGTGTGTGTGCGCGCGTGCGTATGTGTATGTTCAGCGCTTAGATTTGATTTCTATCAAGATTTAGCGCTATATAAATATTGTAATTATTATTATTTTATCATGGCTAGTGTAAACAGAACAAAACGGTCCAGAATGGTTCACATCTGAAAATATTCCAGAACGTTTCTCAAACTGGTCTGGTTTTAAATCGCCCTTATGTTTCACGTCTGTAGCGGAGTATGGAGAGTGTGAGTGATATGTACAGTCTGTTACCTCACTCCCCCACCACCCCAGGGTATGGAACTATCTACATGTAGGTAGGATCTCAGGACCTGGCCAGCTCGTGAGTTTATGTACAGGCTTGGGGCTTGTGCCGTGATCATTCTGGATCTTCTTCATCACATGGCACTTGTGACGTTAGTGCATATGGAATTCGTTCCGAGCGAGAAGACGTCATCTTGAGAAACTGAAACTGAAACTGAAACTCTACTCCACACGGAGCTCAGCACAAAGACCCTCAGCAGGGCTAAAGCGGGTGGTCAGTTAGTTAGTTAGTTGAGTGAGTTTTAAAGTCTTACCACTCTTAGAGTATACGAGGACTAGCGAAAATTTTTTAAGTATTGTGAGAAACCGATGCTTTATTCGGTTCTCTGATCCACCCTGGATGGCAATCGAATGGGTGAATGACTAGCGGGTAGTCCCTTTCTTTGTAGGTCTTGTAGGTGAGTGCCTTTTATCTGGCGTGGATCTACACGCTAAATCTCCAAAGACCGCACGGTCTGTGTTGTGACAAGAGCACAAGAACCATCTGTACACAAACAGCGATACCACTCATCAGATACAGGGACTTCACCAACGGTTCTTCACTTCAAGCCTATTATTGACGGAACTCTTGCCACCTGCGTCTATGGTAGGCCATGAGTGGCAAGACACCAAAACCAGATTCACACACATACGCGCGGGGACACATACATACACACACAAGCACACACACATACACACACAACACACACACACACACACACAAGCACACACACACACACACACACACAAGCACACACACACACACACACACACACACACAGTTTTTCTCTGTCTCTCTCTGTCTCTGTCTGACGAGGGTTCGCTGAACCGATCAGGCCTAACAAAAAGTAAGTGAAATTCCTTGATGGATAATATTCGTTTAGGCGTGATATATGTGTAAATTATAATAAGATTGTGCCTATTATAATTTCACAAAACAATGGTCATAAAATCTCTGTCTCTCTCTCTCTCTCTCTTTCTTTCTCTCTCTCTCTCTCTCTCTCTCTCTCACACACACACACACACACACACACACACGCACACACACACACACACGCACAGACAGATACACACACACGCGCGCGCACACACACACACGCGCGCGCACACACACACACACACACGCACGCACACACACACACACACGCACGCACGCACACACACACACACACACGCACACATGTACACACGCAAATGTACACAAATGTACATTCCGTCTAATATCACTTATAGTGAAAAGACTTTAAATCAAAGAACGAACGAAATGTACTCAAACGCAGTCACACGATCAAACAAACGATTAAACCAGACCGGATATCAACTAAGTAACATAACTCTTGAGAGTCACGGAGTTATCTCCCATGTAGAATTTCTCAAACCCAACACATTTTGCGCTACCCATTCAGCTAGCATAGACGCAGCCACAAAGCATAAAGAGATAACTCCGTGACTCTCAAGAGTTATGTTACTTAGTTGATACTTAAAATTCTCCCTGCTTCCCTCTTATTTCTTTTAGACCGGATATGATTCGTTTCAAGGGAAAATTGCTTTTTTCGCCAGGTGAATAGTTTCCCCAGTAAAAGAATTTGACTTTTCCGGGAGTTAGCATGTTGTTTGAGTTTAAAAGAAAATAAAATTTTCCAAATATATTTTTTAAATTATCATATTCTTCGCGCATTCTCTTTAACATCGTTGTGTGAAATCGGCAATTTAAAATGGATCAGCTGGTTTTCAGTTTTATTGTTGTTGCTGATTTCTCTTTCGTTCTGCTGTGCTTAAAACTGTTTTACGACACAGAACAAAGCAGTTATAGCGGATGAAGTAAGTTTTGCTGATTGGTTAGCGTTTCTGCATGTCTTTGTTTTGTAACATTTCGGTGATTGGTTAGTTTTTCTGTATGTGTTTGTGTGCAACTTTTCGGTGATTGGTTAGTTTTTCTGTATGTGTTCGTTTGTAACGTTTTGGTGATTGGTTAATTTTTCTGAATGTGTTTTCTTTGTAACGTTTTGGTGATTGGTTAATTTTTCTGAATGTGTTTTCTTTGTAACGTTTTGGTGATTGGTTAGTTTTTCTGAATGTGTTTTCTTTGTAACGTTTTGGTGATTGGTTAGTTTTTCTGTGTTCCTTTGTTTGTAACGTTTCGGTGATTGGTTAGTTTTTCTGTATGTCTTTGTTTTGTAACGTTTCGCTGATTGGTTAGTTTTTCTGTATGTCTTTGTTTTGCAACATTTCGCTGATTGGTTAGTTTTTCTGTATGTCTTTGTTTTGCAACGTTTCGGTGATTGGTTAGTTTTTCTGTATGTCTTTGTTTTGTAACGTTTCGCTGATTGGTTAGTTTTTCTGTATGTCTTTGTTTTGCAACGTTTCGGTGATTGGTTAGTTTTTCTGTATGTCTTTGTTTTGTAACGTTTCGCTGATTGGTTAGTTTTTCTGTATGTCTTTGTTCTGCAACGTTTCGCTGATTGGTTAGTTTTTCTGCTTGTCTTTGTTTTGTAACGTATCGCTGATTGGTTAGTTTTTCTGTATGTCTTTGTTTTGCAACGTTTCGCTGATTGGTTAGTTTTTCTGCATGTCTTTGTTTTGGAACGTTTCGCTGATTGGTTAGTTTTTCTGCTTGTCTTTGTTTTGCAACGTTTCGCTGATTGGTTAGTTTTTCTGCTTGTCTTTGTTTTGCAACGTTTCGCTGATTGGTTAGTTTTTCTGTATGTCTTTGTTTTGCAACGTTTCGCTGATTGGTTAGTTTTTCTGTATGTCTTTGTTCTGCAACGTTTCGCTGTTGTGGTTAGTTTTTCTGTATGTCTTTGTTTTGCAACGTTTCGCTGATTGGTTAGTTTTTCTGTATGTCTTTGTTCTGCAACATTTCACTGATTGGTTAGTTTTCTGCTTGTCTTTGTTTCGCAACGTTTCGCTGATTGGTTAGTTTTTCTGCTTGTCTTTGTTCTGCAACGTTTCGCTGATTGGTTAGTTTTTCTGTATGTCTTTGTTCTGCAACGTTTCGCTGATTGGTTAGTTTTTCTGCTTGTCTTTGTTTTGCAACGTTTCGCTGATTGGTTAGTTTTTCTGTATGTCTTTGTTCTGCAACGTTTCGGCGATTGGTTAGTTTTTCTGTATGTCTTTGTTCTGCGACGTTTCGCTGATTGGTTAGTTTTTCTGTATGTCTTTGTTTTGCAACGTTTCACTGAGTGGTTGGTTTTTCTGCTTGTCTTTGTTTTGCAACGTTTCGCTGATTGGTTAGTTTTTCTGTATGTCTTTGTTTTGTAACGTTTCGCTGATTGGTTAGTTTTTCTGTATGTCTTTGTTTTGTAACGTTTCGCTGATTGGTTAGTTTTTCTGTATGTCTTTGTTCTGCAACGTTTCGCTGATTGGTTAGTTTTTCTGTATGTCTTTGTTCTGCAACGTTTCGCTGATTGGTTAGTTTTTCTGCATGTCTTTGTTTTGTAACGTTTCGCTGATTGGTTAGTTTTTCTGTATGTCTTTGTTTTGTAACGTTTCGCTGATTGGTTAGTTTTTCTGTATGTCTTTGTTCTGCAACGTTTCGCTGATTGGTTAGTTTTTCTGTATGTCTTTGTTCTGCAACGTTTCGCTGATTGGTTAGTTTTTCTGTATGTCTTTGTTCTGCAACGTTTCGCTGATTGGTTAGTTTTTCTGTATGTCTTTGTTTTGCAACGTTTCGCTGATTGGTTAGTTTTTCTGTATGTCTTTGTTCTGCAACGTGTTGGTTTTTTTTCTTTTTTGTTTTGTTTTCTTTCGTTGTTTTGTTATTTTGTTTCAGTTTATTTGTTTTTGCTTATATCTTTGTTTGTTTGACCGGTTTTTGATCGTGTATTCATTTGTGAGTTTGTTTTATTTGACACCACCAAACTTTTACCTGGTCAATAAATCCACAACTTGTGATATAGTTCTCATACTGGAGACAAAGAAAATGTTTGCTTTTACTCAGGAAATGGGTGCAAGACCATTGTCTAAGATCACCATTAACTCTACAGTTGGAACGAGCTTGCTCCCACTTAACTCATTTTCATCCTTTCGACTTTAACAACCTACGGTACACTACATACACGACAAACCATGACGTATCACTTTCCGTTACGCTGTGTGCCCAAACTCACTTTCACCTGTCCCAGATGGTAGTAGTGGAGTCCAGCCTTCCACTCAGACCCCGCACCTCACCCCCCCACCCCCAACCCCCCCCCCCCCCCCCCACACACACACACACACCTCTCTCTCTGTAT
>CM060314.1:96932834-96935334 GCA_030674185.1 Monoplex corrugatus | reverse complement strand
AGAGGCATTCAGGATTTTGGTTTGGAAATAGCTTGTTTTTGCAGATGCAATGAGGGTGGATATTTTGTTTTACACACACACACATACGCACACACACACACACACACACACACACACACACACACACACACATACACATACATACACTCACACACACACAATATAGTATACATACACACACACATACACATAAACACACAAACATACGCACACATACGCACATATAAACATACACACACACACACACATACACACACATACACAGACATACACACACACACATACTCACACATACATACACTCACACACACACACATATTGTATATACACACACACATACGCACACATACGCACACATAAACATACATACACACATACACACAAACACACACACACTCTCACATACACACCACATACACACACATACACATATATACACACATAGTCACACATACACACACACACCCGTCTGATATCACTTACAGTGAAAAGACGTTAAATCAAAGAACGAACGAACACACACACACACACACACACACACACACACACACACACACACACACACACACACAACACACACACACACACACACACACACACACACACACACACACACACACACACACACACACACACGCACACACACACACACACACACACACACACACACACACACGCACACATATACACACACACACATACACATACATACACACACGCACACACACACACACACACACACACACACACACACACACACACACACACACACACACACACACCACACAAGCGCCTGTCTTGTCTGGTTGTATTAAATACGTGTTCTTATTCTTTTTTTCTGTTTTTTTCGTGTTTTTTGTTTTGTTTTGTTTTTGTTTTTGTTTTTGTTTTTGTTTTGTTTTGTTTTGTTTTGTTTTTGTTGCAGTGACACAGTTGATTTTTTTTTTTTTTTACCACGCACCATCAAAGAATGATACGAGAATGACCAGTATACAGTCAATTGGTTTTCTGTTTTCCATCGTCTTGAAAACATCCACTGATGGATCTGTCTCTTCCCTAACACAAGAAAACATCTTCACGCAACATCACGCATAAGAAATGTCCAGCTGGCTGTCCTGACTTACAGTTACAGTGACGAATCACTGGACAATCAAAATGTTAGATCCAAAACAAGTGCGACTGCCCGCGCCCAAGCAAACAGGAACCAGAAGAACAAGAAAACCAATGTAAGCGCGTATTTAACAAAACAAGACAAAACAAGCGCAAATTTTCGGCCAACCAACCTTTGTCAAGCGCGAACGCACGGTCACAAACAGACCACAAACACCAAACAACGGATAATAAAATCAGGACTAAAAACTTCCCTGCCGCCTCGTCCAGTGGATAAAAAGAGGGACCAAATGATCGCATGCGTATGTTTGGTGTTTGTGGTCTGTTTGTGACCGTGCGTTCGCGCTTGACAAAGGCCGGTTGGCCGAAAATTTGCGCTTGTTTTGTCTTGTTTTGTTAAATACGCGCTTACATTGGTTTTCTTGTTCTTCTGGTTTCTCAATCAAAATGTTGTTTGACAAGAGAAGTGAGATATGTATTTCGCCCACACACAAAAATTTCGTGACTGTAGTGTTCACTGTGTGTTCTTCTGACGAACGAGCATTTGAATCACAAGTGTGAAGCCACTAAGCCTGGTTAGAGCCTCGTCGGTGAGGTGACGGAAATTAGTATTCTTCCTTCAGCATGTGTGTTGTGAGAGAGGATTATGCCCCTTGTGATCGGGTCTCACGGATCACGTGTGTGTGTGTGTGTGTTGTGTGTGTGTGTGTGTGTGTGTGTATGTGTGTGTATGTGTGTGTGTGTATGTGTGTGTGTGTGTGTTTGTGTATGTGTGTGTGTGTGTGTGTGTGTGCACGTAGATAGTAAGATAGAGAGACAGAGAGAGACAGAGACAGAGACAGACAGATAGAAAGAGAGAGAGAAAGAGAGAAAGGAGAGAGACAGAGAGAGAGACAGAGAGAGAGAGAAACAGACAGACAAACAAAAAGACAGAGCTAGAGAGACAGAAAGAAACAGAGAGAGAGACAAAGAGAGAAAGAGACAGACAGACAGAGACAGACAGAGATACAGAGAGAGGTAGACAGAGACAGAGAGAAACAAGAGAGAGAGACAATGAGAGAAAGAGAGAGAGCACACAGAGAGAGAAAGAGAGAGAGAGAAAGAGAGAGAATATATATATAGATATATACAGATATATCTATATAAATACATATATATATATATATATATGTGTGTGTGTGTGTGTGTGTGTGTGTGTGTGTGTGTGTGTGTGTGTGTGTGTGTGTGTGTGTGTGTGTGTGTGTGTGTGTGAGTATGCATATGTAAATGGATTAGAGAGTGACCGTTGTTTAATTTTTGATCACTAGAAAAAGAAGGACTTCTTAATAATTCACTACACTTATATACGATCAGTGGGTTTCAGTTCATGCTGAAAACCACTACAGTACAG
>CM060314.1:96905334-96930334 GCA_030674185.1 Monoplex corrugatus | reverse complement strand
GTGTGTGCACGGGCGTGTGTGCGCGCGTGTGCGTGTGCGTGCGTGCGTGTGTGTGTGTGTGTGTGTGTGTGTGTGTGTGTGTGTGTGTGTGTGTGTGTGTGTCCGCCCGCGCACGCGGACATACATGCACGAGCACGCGCGCACACAAGCACATATAAATGCACAACTCACACACAAAAGCACACAAGCAGATAAAAATTAATACATAAACGTGTACTCACAAAGAACCCCCCCTCCCCCATCTCTCTCTGTCTCTCTGTCTCTCTGTCTTTGTCTCTCTCTCTCTCGCTCTCTCTTTCTGTCTCTCTCTGACACATGTGTGTGTATGAGAGAGAGAGGTATTTTTACGCATAAATGCACAATCTACAATCATTTTAAATCAATTTGATTGAATTAAATTGAATTGAACTGAACTGAATTTGAAACTGATGTGTTAAATACAGGCAGTTTGACAAAATGTCAACTTGTGTGCTTGTTTTTGAATGTCCATAACAAGAATTAATTGTATCGAAATCGTTGCAGCACAACATCAGGCATTGCTGATAAAATGGTGGATTGTTGATAGAAAAACAGTCAACGGATTTGGATAATAACAGTCAAAACTGACTGTATATCGAAAATTAATTGTGACAAAAAAAATCATATTTCACGGGCTAGATGATGTGGAAAAATCTGCCATTCGATAATTTAACATAATTTTATTTTTATTGTTCTTCAGCTGCTTTGGGCCTACTGAATATATGTCTACGTCTCCTGTAGGTCGCACAGTCGTTAAGACTCAACATAATCATAACAGACTAACGTCTTATAACAGTTTATAGATAAAAACAAATTATTTGACTTTTTATGAAATCATGGATCTATGGACGACCAAAATGTCTGTCAGTGAGGGTTAGACTTTGTATCACATGGGATTATCATTTGATGCCAACTGCATAACACAAGCTTTTTTCTCTTTTTTTAAAAATTATTTTTGTTTGTTTGTTTATTGTTGTTGTTGTTTTGTATTAGCGTATACCCGCCAATTTGTATTTATTTATCGTTTTTATGTGTTCAAGGCCACCTACTTTTTGACATCTTACATCCCCCAAATCAAATGATACACATACACACTAAGGGGAAAACGTGTTGCTATAGGCCTATACTAACTGGAAACAAATGATAAATATCTGGACGTGTGGCTTGATGCCTGACTGGTCACACGTTATGAAATGACGTCATTTTTACCACAGTTTGTATTTCATAGTTGTCATCTATGATTCGATTTCTCACGTCACTTTCCTCTGATTAAGAACAATCATCATTATAAGTCAAGTCATGCTGTGTGTTTAGTACGGATCAGTGTGTGTCTGTTTTAGCGCTTAGATTTGATTTTATTAAGATTTTGCGCTATACAAATGGGAGTATTGATATTGTATTGTATTGTATTGTATTGTATTGTATTGTATTGTATTGTATTTGTATTGTATTGTATCCATACCATACTCCACACTGACCACACAGAGCGTTATGGTGTCAATGTTATCAGTTAAGTCTGCCTTAAGACATGGACAAACCAAAAGACCGGCAATGGCTCATAACAGTCCAGCAATTGAACCAGCTGACTTACGTGTATCACTATCAGTATCGATAGGTATTTTGGGTAAAGGCCTCGGGGTGTTCTCTTCCACTGTGGTATCAATTCGCACTACACGCCTCCATTTTAATGTCAAAATAATCTGTTGCTTTGTGCATAATCCCCCACAAAGGGGCAAGAGATGCAGACCTCCCAACCATCTCCCTGGCCAAATGGTTAAGATAACATTGACTGGCTATACACCTGAAAACCTCCAGCGTTTAATGGGTGGATAACATTGAAAGGTCCTGATGCTTTGGATAAGCCCTTGTCACTCAACCGCAACGCATATTATATCCTGAAGCATAGCGTTCTTTGGTACGTTTGGCCTTTTCTGTAGGAAACCATAAGTTTTAGCGTGACGTTTTCAACACTGCAGCAAATGTGAGACAAGGCAACGATTGCGATAACAATAGCGGTTACTATATATACAAAAAAATCAGCATCTGTTATTGTTTTGTTTTTTTCTGATCACTGCACGGTGTGTGAGGCAAAATGAGCAGCACGTATGTAGATGGTTGACTTTCTGTTCTCTGCCATCATTGAAAGGTTCCCAGACGCACCAGTTCCATGTTCATCCCCAGCCTCACATACCAATATCAGATCTAGATCCTGTTACTGTTGTTTTTGTTAAAAGACCAGCCGGTTGCGCAGAGCCATATCAGGGTTATAACATGTTTCAAAACATACACAATACTTCAACAGGATAAAAAAAAGAAACGAAAATTAACTACACATGTCAATACATTCCCGCACATAATCTAAGGAAATGCCCTGGCGCTGACCAATACGTCCAATTCATCACACAGGAGATTTCAAAAACACACCTGAATACAAATTTAAACATAAGTAAGAACACTAAAACATATATAAAAACAGGCCAAAATTACCAACAATTGCTTCCTCATATCTCATTTCCCTATAGCCCAAAATGCACTTTATACATGTACCCAATTATCTATCCTAAGAGAGAGTACGTAGGGATCCATCGAAACATACAGGTGAATGGACCAGCAAGGCAGAAAATGATAGGAAGAAATGGCAGAAAGCAAAAGAGGAAAAGAAAACAAAGAGAGTGACAGAAAAGAGGAAATTTCTAGCACAGAATTTCCAGAAGGTGGGGGTACAATTTATACTGAAAGAGCCCCCAGCATCCCCACTGGTGGAGATGTAGACTCTGACTAAGGCTTTAGAACATGAAATCAACACCTGTGAGATGGGTTGTTTAGAAGGGCTGCAACGAGACCAGACAAGACATGAACAGAAACGCCAAGACTAGAGAAAAGGTGGGAACAACATCAGTCTTTCATCACATTCATCAACAGGAGAATCAAATGGTTTGGTCAAGTGACCAGAGTACAGCCCACCAATTGGCTTAACAAACAATGACCTTTGGATTTAAATAGATGGCATGAAAAAGACGTTGACTACACCTAACATTTCTCAATTTCAGGCTTTCTAGCTTTCTGTTGATTGTACACTGTCCCCCTGACAACCAAGATGGTAGGACTCATCATCATCATCATCATCATCATATCATCATCATCTCAAGTGCCTTGCCACATGGCTTTGGCGATCATGGCCTTCCATCTGTTTCTATCTCTTGTTGCCGCGAACACACCTTCCACCCTCTCTGTATTCAGCTACCCTGCAAGTCCATCCAATATTTTTCCCTGGGTCTACCTGGTTCTCTCTTTCCCTCCAGCTTTCCTGTTGTGACCAGGTGCTCCAATCCCCCTTTCCTGATAAAATGACCTATAAATGTTGCCTGTCTTTTCCTAATCTTCCTTATGAGTGATCTTGTGTCTGCCTCCATCAAGACTGTCTCGTTTGTTTTCTTTGCTGTCTATGTAGGAATAGAGAGTAAAAGAGAAGAAGCTGAAACATCCTTCAGTACAATTTTCTTTCTTAGTGCAGAAAAAGCCCCAACACAACGCCACACGAGAGGAAAGCACAGATGTTCTGCCATAACACCAAAACTTGAGAGATCTCTGGACAGGAAAAGGGTTGGGTAACAAAGAGAAAAAAAAAAAAAACAGTTTTACGTGAAAACAACTAGTTGACGCGAGAGGCGTTGACTGTGTGTTCATGTGACAAACGAGCAGTTAGACCACAGGTGTGAAGTCACCGAGTCCTACCCTGAACCTGGTGGGTTGGCTGACGGAAATTACTAATCTTTTGCCAGGGCGTGTGTTGTGAGAGAATGGATTACTGTGTCTGAGACGGGGTCTCCGAGTGCGTGCAGTGTGTGTATGCGTCTGTGTGTGTGTGTATGTATGTGTGTGTACATATCATCATCATCATTCTCCTGCCGTGATGGGCGTAGAGGAGAGATGAGAGACACTCTTGAAGCCAGCCGTCGCCAACGGTCCTGTCCTCCGCCTGTCGCACCAGCGTGGCCATCCAAACCTGGTCCATTCTTTGATGTTGTCCATCCAGCATTTGGCTTGTCGTCCCCTTCGTCTGCGCCTCCAGTGTACCCTGGAGGACCGTTTTGGGCAGTGAGTTGTGGCGTGTGACATGCCCGAACCACGACAGCTTCCTGTTCTTGACTGTTGCCAGGAGGGGTTCTTGTGGGCCTGCGAGTGTTGTTATTTGGCTCCACACAAAGTCGTTTGTCTTCCGATCTTGCCAAGAGATCCCGAGCAAGCGCCTGAAGCATTTAGTTTCAAACGTCTGGATTCTCTTGGTGGTCTCTGCTGTCATGGTCCAGCTCTCGCATCCATACAGCAGGATGGGGAGCACCAGGGACTTGTACAGCTTCATCTTCGATGGAAAGCCGATCTCTCTGCTCTTCCAGATCTTGTTTAGCTTTACCATCGCTGCTGTTGCGATCGCTAGTCTGGTCTTGATTTCTGTTGTAGAGCGACCGTCTTTGGTGAGAGTGGCGCCAAGGTATTTGAAAGCGTCCACTTCTTCAAGCTGTTGCCCGTTCATGTAGATTTCAGCATGGGTGTTGGTTGTGCTGTTGACCAGGACTTTGCTTTTTTCTGTGCTCACTTCCATTCCGTGTGCACCTGCACTTTCTTCCAGTCTCATGGTCAGGTCTTGTAGTTCTTCGTTGCTGCCTCCCATCAGGTCGATGTCATCTGCGAACCTCAGGTTGTTGATGGTTCTTCCTCCGATGGAGACAGTGGAGTGGAAGTCATGGAGGGCTTCACGCATGATGTTCTCCAGGAAGAGATTGAACAGCACGGGAGAGAGTAGGCAGCCTTGACGGACTCCAACTGTGGTCTTGAAGTAGTCCCCTATCTGGTTGTTGAGGAGAACTGCGCTGCTGGCAGTGTTATACAGCGCCTGGATGGTTTGGACGAGACCTTCCTCAATGCCAAACTTTCTTAGCACCTGCCACAAACCCTTATGCCACACCCTGTCGAATGCTTTTTTAAAGTCTATGAAGTTGTGGAACAGGTCTCTCTGATGCTGCAGATGTTTCTCCATCATTATCCGGCAGGTGAAGATCTGTTCTACTGTGCTTCTGCCCGCCCTAAATCCAGCTTGTTCTTCCGCAAGGTGTTCTTCCGCTTCTTTCTTCAGTCGATTCAATATGACTCTGAGCATGATCTTGCTGGTGTGGCTAATGAGACTTATTGTTCTGTAGTTCTGGCATTGGCGCATATTTCCCTTTTTGGGCAGGGGGATGATGAGTGATTGAGTCCATTCTGTGGGCCACTGTTTTGTCTCCCAGATCTTCTGACAAATCGATGTTACACGAGTGACCAAATCATTCCCTCCATGTTTGAGCAGCTCTGCTGGGATATTGTCTGCTCCAGGTGATTTCCCTGCTGGTAGGCTGCGGATGGCTTCTTCCACTTCTTCTCTCATCACTGGTAGCGGTGAGGATTCCCTCAATGGTGTTGAGTCCCCCTGAAACAAACTGTCATCTGGCTGTGTTGGGTAGTTGTATAGTTCTTGGCAGTACTGCGTCCATCTGTTCAGAACAGCGGAGCTTTCTGTCAGCAGCTCGCCTGAGGTATCCTCGATGACTGACGATCTGTTTTGCTGCGTCTTGGTAAGGTTTTTCAGTGTGGTGAAGGCATGTTTGCTGTTTCCTTTTTTCATGCCTTTCTCGATGTTCTCACACTGGTTGTTGATCCATTGTTCTTTGGCTTCAATCATTTTCTTCTTTACAAGGTTGTTGGTTTTACGATACTGTGCGGCTTCTTCAGGGCTGGAGTTTTTCGTCTTCTTCAGTGATCTTCTGTTGTCGCAGAGGTCAAGGATGTCATTTGAGATCCATGCTTGGTGTTTCTTCCTCTGTCGCCCCAGTACCTCCTCTGCTGTTTCGCGGACTGCCTCACCAAAGTTGTTTGTGAGGTCGTTGATGTCGCTGTCCAGGAAGTTGAGTGCCGCGAACCGCCCCCCGAGCTGTGCCTGGAATGCCTCTTCTATCTCTGGATCTTTTAGCTTTTCCAGGTCAAACTTGATGCGTGGCTGCGCAGCTTGGTACTTCTTTTTCAATTTGATCTTCATTGTGAGCAGCACGAGGTCGTGGTCGCTGCCTATATCAGCTCCAGGGTATGTCCTCGTCTTTGCTTTATTAATGCTTGATTTGAAGCGCCGCGGTGTGAGGACAAAGTCGATCTGGTTGTGAGTCTTTCCGTTCGGCGCATGCCAGGTTGTTCTTCTTGACAGTTTGTGGGGGTAGAGGGTGTTGGCAATGGTGAGCCGTTGGGTGCAGGCAAACTCCAGAAGGCGAAGTCCCCTGTCATTAGTTTCCCCTGTGCCAAATTGACCCACTGTTGTGTACATATATGTACGTACATATATTATTATATATATATATATATGTGTGTGTGTGTGTGTGTGTGTGTGTGTGTGTGTGTGTGTGTGTGTGTGTGTGTGTGTGTGTGTGTGTGTGTGTGTGTATGTATGTATGTATGTGTGTGTGTATGTGTGTGTATGTGTGTGTATGTGTTTGTGTATGTGTGTGGTGTGTTTTGTGTATGTGTGTGTGTGTTTTGTTGTGTGTATGTTGTTGTATGTATGTGTGTGTGTATGTTGTATGTGTGTGTATGTGTGTGTGTCTCTGTGTGTTGTGTAGTGTGTGTGTGTGTATGTGTATGTGTGTGTGTGTATGTGTATGTGTATGTGTGTGTATGTGTATGTATGTATGTATGTATGTATGTGTGTGTGTATATGTATGTTGTATGTTGTATGTATGTGTATGTGAGTGGGTTGTGTGTGTGTATGTGTGTGTGTTGTGTGTGGTGTGTGTGTGTGGTCTCAATGGACTTACCATATAAATTTTGGCTGCGATGTCACCTCTATCCATCATGTGGAACGACAAGAGACATATACCGACTACAACTTCTTTAACTATTAAACTCCATGGCAGAGAGAGAGAGAGAGAGACAGACAGACAGAGAGAGACAGACAGACAGACAGAGACAGAGACAGAGACAGAGTGAGAGACAGAGACAGAGAGAGACAGAGAGAGGGACATAGAGAGAGACAGAGACAGAGAGAGAGGGACAGAGAAAGAGAGAGACAGAGACAGACAGAGAGAGAGACAGAGACAGAGACAGAGAGAGAGAGAGAGAGGACAAAGTACACCCACACACACACGCACACACAAAATAAGAAAACAGACAAAAAACGAAAAACCGCCACATTCATCACGATTTAGTGGCCTTTTAACTAACGCGGTTCGAGACCGCAAAAACCGCAGGCAAACTAGTAGTTTATATTAGCAAGCCATTATCTATTATTTATACTACAGGTATTTGATAATCATATACACTGTCCATTTCTGTTAGCTGACTTCAATCCGAGCCCCATATCGTTGTTTTAGATCGGTTATAAGGTAAGAACCACATTATGTTAGTGTTTGTTTTATATTTATAAAACCATGATTATTCATTTGAACACCTAATATTCGAGGAATAAAACTTATGGTTAAACTTGTAATCAAATAGTAACTATACAGAAGGCACAACATGTTTTCATTTTCTAGAAACTAAAACAAAATAGTAAAACAAACAAACATTCGCCTTGTTTTGTTTAATTTTCCCTCAGAATTTGAAAAAAAATCCTCGCATGTAACTTAAACACAATGTTTAATGTAGAGAAGAAAGTACACTTACAAAAGACTAACAAAGAATATAACGAATCATCATCATCAAGTGCCTTGCCACATGGCGTTGGCGATCATGACCTACTATCTGTTTCTATCCTTTGTTGCTACAAGCACATCTTCCACCCTCTCTGTCTTCAGCCACTCTGCAAGTCCGTCCAATATTTCCTCCCTGGGTCTTCCTGGTGCTCTCTTTCCCTCCAGCTTTAGATAACCAATATACAAACCAAAAAAAGTGTCTTCACTTTCACTGCCCAGTCTCCTTCACTCTTCCTGTTTACTGGCAGTGTAACCATAGTCTGCAGTGCCACAGTTTTTCAGCAGATGTCCGCAGACTGGCACCATGGCGTCTTGTTCACATGCTTTCTGTTCAGTACAGACCTAAAGACCACACTGACTACAGTGTCAATGCTATCAGTTAAGTCTAACTAAAGACACAAGCAAACTATTCAGACAGGCAAGGGCACATAACTCTCAGTAATTCAAACCGTGTATATCTATATCACTAGCAACGTTGAAGATCACTTAACCCTTTGACTCCTACACCTTATCTGCCAACTGCAAAAGCTTAACCATTTGACTCCTACACCTTATCTGCCAACTGCGAAAACTTAACCATTTGACTCCTGCACCTTACCTTCCGACTCCAAAATCTTAACCATTTGACTCCTACACCTTATCTGCCAACTGCAAAAAATTAACCATTTGACTCCTACACCTGCAGGAAGCTTGTGGATAAGGTGAGGGAATCAAATGGTTAAGTTTTTGCTTTGCTAGCATGATTGACAATGCAGGATGCTGGTGGACAGGGTGCGGGAGTCAAAGGGTTAAGTTTTTGCTTTGCTAGCATGGTTGACAATGCAGGATGCTGGTGGACAGGGTGCGGGAGTCAAAGGGTTAAGTTTTTGCTTTGCTAGCATGGTTGACAATGCAATATGCTGGTGGACAGGGTGCGGGAGTCAAAGGGTTAATTTTTTGCTTTGCTAGCATGGTTGACAATGCAATATGCTGGTGGACAGGATGCAGAAGTCAAAGGGTTAAGTTTGTTGCTTTGCTGGCATGCTTGACAATGCAGGAGTCAAAGGGTTAAGTTTGTTGCTTTGCTAGCATGGTTGACAATGCAGGATGCTGGTGGACAGGATGCAGGAGTCAAAGGGTTAATACTGCGTGTTCCAGGAGTCAAAGGGTTAAACGGAACAGGGAGGTTTCCTCCAGTTCTGTGTGTATCATGTCGTACCATCAGGGTTCACTACAACGTCAAAACAAGCTGGCCATTATCAACATAGTCCCCCCTCCACAGGGCATAAGGTGCACGCTTCCCTTTACCACTCACAGGCCAAACGGTTTTTGATAACATTCACAGCCTACAGCCCCTGAAAGCCTCAACTGCCAAACGGCTTGATAACATTGAAACGTCCCGGTATCACGGATAACCCTTTGTCATCCAACTGTACAGCGTTTCTCAAGCACAACGACTTGTGACCTTTTTTTTTTTTTTTTTTTAAATTTTGACATGTAAATGGTACGAAAGAAGACATTTCGGCGTAAAGTCTTAAACACTGGAGAACTTGTGGGGAAATAGGTAATGAATATGACGGAAATGACGGTAAATGATACCCAAATGTTGATGATTGCAATTAGTACTAAAGTCAGTACCGTTTAGTGACACAAGAATGGTAGCAAGGACTTGTCTTGTTGTTCTGTGCCACCACTCTAAACGTCCAAGGACAATGTGGCTGCCTAGTGGGAAAATAGAGAACTTGAAAGCTAGAGTTTATATGGCAGATAAGTTATGTATGTATATAATATATGACTATATATATACATATGTATAGACACACACACAACACACACACACACACACACAACACACACACATAACTACACACACTCACACACACACACTCACACACACACACACACACACACCACCACACGCGCGCGCGCGCGCGCGCGCGCGCGCACACACATATATATATATATTTATATCTATATACATAATATATATATATATGTGTGTGTGTGTGTATGTGTATGTATTATATATATTTATATATTTATATATATATTTATTTAACTTCGTATACATGTATATATATAGAGAGACAGAGAGATAGAGAGAGGGGGGGGGGGAAGAGACAGACAGAGACAGAAACAGAGACAGACACACAGACAGACAAACAGACAGACAGACAGAGACAGACAGACAAAGGCAGAGACAGAGACGGAGATTTATAGTTCAAGAGTGGCGGCCAATGTATTTTGTTTCTGATAAACAATCAATTGACTTAGAAGTGTGAAGCCTGTAAGCCTGTTATGTCAAGTGCCTGCTGGTTGAGGTACAGGAAGTTAGCGTTCTTCCGTCAGCGTGTGTTGCACGCCCTGAGGGAATTATCTCCCTGCGATAAGGTCTCCTCTGTCTGTCTATTATACCTCCGTCTGTTTGTGTGTCTGTCTGTCTCTGTTTTCCTGTCTGTCTGTTTGCCTGTCTGCCTGTCTGTCTCGTCTGTTTGTGTGTCCGTCTGTCTCTGTCTTCCTGTCTGTCTGTCTGTCTGTCTATCTGTCTGCCTGTCTGCTCTGTCGTCTGTTCTGTCTGTCTCTGTCTATCTGTTTGCCTGTCTGTCTGTCTCTGTGTCTCTCTCTGTCTCTACCCCCTCTCTGTCTCTTGTTTGCGTGTGTGCGCGCGGGTGTGTGTTTGTGAGTGCGTGTATATGTTTTGTGTATGTGTGTGTGTGCTGCGCACGCACGCAGGCGTGTGTGAGTGTGTGCGTGTAATAAAGAGTTAAATAACATATATATATAAATACAAGCCTTCACAAACACATAAGGAATGCACGCGTGCGTGTTCGCAACACACCACACACACACACACCACACACACACAACACACACACACACACACACAACACAACAACATATACACAGACGCACACGCAGACATAGACACACACACACATGCACACAGACATACACACACACACACACACACACACACACACACACGCACACAACACACACAGAGGCACACACACACACACACACACACACACCAATTATACAGCATACTGAGCTAGAGTACACTCAGCCTTTAGGTTGCGACTCTTGGACCAAAGTTGTCATCCTGTAACACCACACACACACACACACACACACACACACACACACACACACACACACACACACACACACACACACACACACACACACACACACACACACCACACACACACACAACACACACCACAACAAAACACACACACACACACACACACACACACACACACACACACCACACACACACAACACACACACACACACACACACACATCACACACACACACATCACACACACACACAACACACACACACACACACAAAACACACCACACACCACACACACACCAACACCCATCACACACACACTCTCTCTCTCTCTCTTTCTCTTATCTGGCTAGTCTTTTCGGGCTCCTGTTTTGCTCGTCATCTACCGTATCTTTTCCACCATCATACATTGAACAAAGATCCATTGGAGGACTACTTCCGTGGTTTCCTGATTTACAGAGAGCTTTGGTCAGGTGGAACAGCTTGTCATTTTCTGTAAACCCCATGCAGACTACACGCAGTTTTACAGTGTCAGTGCCATCAACTAAGGCTTAAAAACACAGGGAATGAACACACACACACACACACACCACACACACACACACACACACACACACACACACACACACACCACACACACACAAACATATACAAACAGACACACACACAGACATACACACACACACACAGAGGCATAGACACACACACACACACACACACACACACACACACACACACACACACACACACACACACACACACACAGTGATTACTAACGAATCAGTCACCCCGAATCAGCTGATCTATATGCGTCGCCAGCAATGCTGAGGAGTCTTTAAAAAAGGCCTCCGGGGGTCTTCTCCGCCATTATCGGTCCCATCTCGAACAAGCATGTCTTTATTCCAGGCTCAGAATAATCTGTCCCCCTTTGAAATTAATCCCTGTAGAGGGCAAGACGTGCACACGTCCCCAGCTATTCACCAGCCACACACAGTGTGGATAGCAGTCACTCGCTTATTCACCTTCAAAGTCACAACCGTCAAAAGCGTCAATAACGTTGACAAGTGCTGATGCCTCAGATAACCCCTTGTCGCTCAACTACATAGTTTGTTATGCATTTCGTAGCCGTGGCGTTCTTTGGGGACATTTTTTTGCGATCAGGAAACGACATTGTCCATTACTTGACGGTTTTTTTGTTTTGTTTTGTTTTTGTTTGTTTTGTTTTGTTTTTTGTTTTGTTTCGTTTTTTGTTTTGTTTCGTTTTTTGTTTTGTTTCGTTTTTTGTTTTGTTTCGTTTTTTGTTTTGTTTCGCTCCTTTTCTTATATTTTTTTTCCTTTATTTTTTTCTTTGTTTCCGCTTTTTCCTTTTCCCTTTGTTGTCTATTTTAACTCGTTATATCATTTCATTTAATTCAAAAGATTTGGGGGGGGGGGGGGGGGGCTACATGTCAGCACGTTGTCTGGCCCACTTTGCAGGCATTACGTTGCTGCACAGTCTGCATAATACATCTTCGGTGTGTCTCGTACTGTTTTTGTGTTTCCATAAGCCAGGTAACACTGACTCGTGTGTCTTTTAGCCTGCGCACGCTAAAGATAAAAAGATTGAGGCAGCCGAGATGTGGTTTCTAAGAAGAATGTTGAGAGTTCCATGGACAGCAAAGAAAACAAACGAGACAGTCTTAATGGAGGCAGACACAAGTAGATCACTCATAAGGAAGATTAGGAAAAGACAGGCAACATTTATAGGCCATTTTATGAGCAAAGGGGAATTGGAGCACCTGGTCACAACAGGAAAGCTGGAGGGAAAGAGAGCACCAGGTAGACCCAGGGAGAAGATTCTAGACAGACTTGCAGAGTGGCTGGGGACAAGGAGTGTGGAAGAGATGCTTGAGGCAACAAGAGATAGAGACAGATGGAAGTCCATAATCGCCAACGTCATGCGGCAAGGCACCTGATGATGATGATGATGATGACGCTGAAGATCACCATTGATGTGAAAATTGTAAATAGCAGGACATTGCCCGACTGCCTTGGTAGAAACATTGGAGAGATAGGTCGATTTCCCAGGTCCATTCCCTTGAAGACCAATCAGCCTCCTTCACTTTCTGAAATCTGGGTTTAAGAAAATTGGGTGGCGCTGCACTATGGCGATGCGAGAGAGAGAGAGAGAGAGAGAAAGATGAGAGAGCAGTTGGAGTTTCACGTGGTAAATCCATTGCTACAAAAGAAAGAAATAATCATGAATGTGAACATTTTTAACGTGCGTATTCGATATTCTGCGAGCGTATACACGTGAAGTTGGATTTAGCAACTAGCAGGCTTGCTCATACATTGAACTGAGAGACAGAAAACATGCCCACTCTTTACACACCTGGCTGAACACAGGATGACTCAAACCCACACTTTACACACCAGGCAGTACACAGGATGGCTCAAACCCACACTTTACACACCTGGCGGTACACAGGATGGCTCAAACCCACACTTTACACACCAGGCGGTACACAGGATGGCTCAAACCCACACTTTACACACCAGGCGGTACACAGGATGGCTCAAACCCACTCTTTACACATCTGGCTGAACACAGGATGGCTCAAACCCACACCTTACACACCAGGCAGTATACAGGATGGCTCAAACCCACACCTTACACACCAGGCAGTACATAGGATGGCTCAAACCCACACTTTACACACCTGGCGGTACACAGGATGGCTCAAACCCACACTTTACACACCTGCGGTACACAGGATGGCTCAAACCACCTTACACACCTGGCGACACGGATGGCTCAAACCCACACCTTACACACCTGGCGGTACACAGATGGCTCAAACCCACACCTTACACACCTGGCGTACACAGATGGCTCAAACCCACACCTTACACACCAGGCGGTACACAGGATGGCTCAAACCCACACCTTACACACCTGGCAGTACACAGGATGGCTCAAACCCACACCTTACACACCAGGCAGTACACAGGATGGCTCAAACCCACACCTTACACACCAGGCAGTACACAGGATGGCTCAAACCCACACCTTACACACCAGGCAGTACACAGGATGGCTCAAACCCACACCTTACACACCAGGCAGTACACAGGATGGCTCAAACCCACACCTTACACACCAGGCAGTACACAGGATGGCTCAAACCCACACCTTACACACAGGCAGTACACAGGATGGCTCAAACCCACACCTTACACAGCGGCAGTACACAGGATGGCTCAAACCCACACCTTACACAGCTGGCAGTACACAGGATGGCTCAAACCCACACCTTACACACCAGGCAGTACACAGGATGGCTCAAACCCACACCTTACACACCAGGCAGTACACAGGATGGCTCAAACCCACACCTTACACACGCTGGCAGTACACAGGATGGCTCAAACCCACACCTTACACAGCTGGCAGTACACAGGATGGCTCAAACCCACACCTTACACACCTGGCAGTACACAGGATGGCTCAAACCCACACCTTACACACCAGGCAGTACACAGGATGGCTCAAACCCACACCTTACACACCAGGCAGTACACAGGATGGCTCAAACCCACACCTTACACACCAGGCAGTACACAGGATGGCTCAAACCCACACCTTACACACCAGGCAGTACACAGGATGGCTCAAACCCACACCTTACACACCAGGCAGTACACAGGATGGCTCAAACCCACACCTTACACAGCTGGCAGTACACAGGATGGCTCAAACCCACACCTTACACACCAGGCAGTACACAGGATGGCTCAAACCCACACCTTACACACCAGGCAGTACACAGGATGGCTCAAACCCACACCTTACACACCAGGCGGTACACAGGATGGCTCAAACCCACACCTTCTGATAGGAAATCCGATGTACTAACCCTTGACTACCGTGCCCGTCACTGAGTTTCCAAGTTGGAGGCAAAAGTGAAAAATGCACACGCACTGAATATTGTCATGTTATTCCACGAAATGATCGTTATGGACAAAGCACAGCAGCTATTCCACGAAATGATCTGTTATGGACAAAGCACTAGCAGCATTCTATAAATGATCTGTTATGGACAAAGCACTACAGCTATTCTATAAATGATCTGTTATGGACAAAGCACAGCAGCTATTCTATGAAATGATCTGTTATGGACAAAGCACAGCAGCATTCAATGAAAGATGTGTTAGGACAAAGTACAAGCAGCTATTCTATGAAATGACTGTTATGGACAAAGCACATGCAGCTATTCCCACGAAATAACGTTATGGACAAAGCACTGCAGCTATCTATTAAATGATCTTTATGGACAAAGCTACACAGCTATATCCACGAATGATCTGTTATGGACAAAGCACAGCAGCTATTCTAGAAATGATCTGTTATGGACAAAGCACTGCAGCTATTCAATGAAATGATCTGTTATGGACAAAGCACAGCAGCTATTCATGAAATGACAGTTTATGGACAAAGTACAGCAGCTATTCAATGAAATGATCTGTTATGGACAAAGCACAGCAGCTATTCTATGAAATGATCTGTTATGGACAAAGCACTGCAGCTATTCAATGAAATGATCTGTTATGGACAAAGCACTACACACTATTCCACGAAATGATCTGTTATGGACAAAGCACAGCAGCTATTCTATGAAATGATCTGTTATGGACAATGCACAGCAGCTATTCAATGAAATGATCTGTTATGGACAAAGTACAGCAGCTATTCCATGAAATGATATGTTATGGACAAAGCACTACAGCTATTCTATGAAATGATCTGTTATGGACAAAGTATAGCAGCTATTCCATGAAATGATCTGTTATGGACAAAGCACTACAGCTATTCCATGAAATGATCTGTTATGGACAAAGCACAGCAGCTATTCTATGAAATGATCTGTTATGGACAAAGTACAGCAGCTATTCCATGAAATGATATGTTATGGACAAAGCACAGCAGCTATTCTATGAAATGACTATGTTATGGACAAAGTACAGCAGCTATTCTAATGAAATGATCTGTTATGGACAAAGCACACAGCTATTCTATGAAATGATCTGTTATGGACAAAGACAGCAGCTATTCCATGAAATGATATGTTATGGACAAACACTACAGCTATTCAATGAAATGATGTTATGGACAAAGCACTACAGCTATTCTATGAAATGATCTGTTATGGACAAATACAGCAGCTATTCAATGAAATGATCTGTTATGGACAAAGCACAGCAGCTATTCTATGAAATGATCTGTTATGGACAAAGTACAGCAGCTATTGAATGAAATGATATGTTATGGACAAAGCACAGCAGCTATTCTATGAAATGATCTGTTATGGACAAAGTACAGCAGCTATTCAATGAAATGATCTGTTATGGACAAAGTACAGCAGCTATTCTATGAAATGATCTGTTATGGACAAAGCACTGCAGCTATTCTATGAAATGATCTGTTATGGAAAAAGCACAGCAGCTATTCTATGAAATGATCTGTTATGGACAAAGTACAGCAGCTATTCTATGAAATGATCTGTTATGGACAAAGTACAGCAGCTATTCTATGAAATGATCTGTTATGGACAAAGCACTGCAGCTATTCTATGAAATGATGTGTTATGGACAAAGCACAGCAGCTATTCTATGAAATGATCTGTTATGGACAAAGCACTGCAGCTATTCCATGAAATGATCTGTTATGGACAAAGTACAGCAGCTATTCCATGAAATGATCTGTTATGGACAAAGTACAGCAAGCTATTCCATGAAATGATCTGTTATGGACAAAGTACAGCAGCTATTCCATGAAATGATCTGTTATGGACAAAGTACAGCAGCTATTCATGAAATGATCTGTTATGGACAAAGTACAGCAGCTATTCCATGAAATGATCTGTTATGGACAAAGTACAGCAGCTATTCCATGAAATGATCTGTTATGGACAAAGTACAGCAGCTATTCTATGAAATGATCTGTTATGGACAAAGCACTGCAGCTATTCTATGAAATGATCTGTTATGGACAAAGTACAGCAGCTATTCAATGAAATGATCTGTTATGGACAAAGTACTACAGCTATTCTATGAAATGATCTGTTATGGACAAAGTACAGCAGCTATTCTATGAAATGATGTTATGGACAAAGCACAGCAGCTATTCCATGAAATGATCTGTTATGGACAAAGCACAGCACTATTCAATGAAATGATCTGTTATGGACAAAGCACAGCAGCTATTCAATGAAATGATCTGTTATGGACAAAGCACAGCAGCTATTCAATGAAATGATCTGTTATGGACAAAACACAGCAGCTATTCTATGAAATGATCTGTTATGGACAAAGTACAGCAGCTATTCTATGAAATGATGTTATGGACAAAGCACTACAGCTATTCTATGAAATGATCTGTTATGGACAAAGCACAGCAGCTATTCAATGAAATGATCTGTTATGGACAAAGCACAGCACTATTCTATGAAATGATCTGTTATGGACAAAGCACAGCACTATTCACGAAATGATCTGTTATGGACAAAGCACTGCAGCTATTCTATGAAATGATCTGTATGGACAAAGCACAGCAGCTATTCTATGAAATGATCTGCTATGGACAAAGCACAGCAGCTATTCTATGAAATGATCTGTTATGGACAAAGCACAGCAGCTATTCTATGAAATGATCTGCTATGGACAAAACACAGCAGCTATTCTATGAAATGATCTGTTATGGACAAAGCACAGCAGCTATTCTATGTTCATTTCTACAAGGGCTGGTTAGTTCTTTTGTTAGAGCTGTGAACTCCAGATCTGATGTCTCGAGTTTAATCCCAGCCTGTAACCTTAAAAACTATCATGTTTGCTGCCCATCTTGATGTTTCCATCATTTTTCTGGTGGTAGCAGTTTACTGTTTCACAGGTCTCCCAACCCTCTTCCCATTTAAAGATCTTGTCATCGCATAGTTAAACACTGACAGATTTGGGTAGAGCACAAACAGGTTTGTCCCCAGTGCTATGAATCCATCTTGAAGAAACTCCAAATTCCAGACTGTGATTGTAGAACACACATCACAGAACTCCAAAGGCCTGCGGTAGAGGAAGAGAACTTTGCAACAGAGGATGTGGATGAGAAGTAAGAAGAGACGGAAAGACGAGATATGGGAAACTTCACTATGGAAACCCATGGAGCTATCCATCTCAATCAGACATCCCCTTGAAGCCAGCAGCATTGAAAGGGCCACACCCACAGGCTGTGTGGACTCCATCACACGTCACTACTAAGGCGGAAGTGGCGTAGAACGATGCAGCGGAAATGAGGGAGAGCTGTTTCCTGATGAACATGCAGTTTAGCTGAGTGTTCTGTTCTATGGTACCGTATTAGTGACACAAAAGAAATCAGTGATTTTTTTGTCATATTTTTGTTGTTGTATTTAATAAGTGTGATTTTTCAGTTTCTTTTCTGCTTTCTTTGTTTCTATGTTTCCTTTCGTGAGACAAAAGAACTACAGGCGACTCCTTAAAGAACGTCTTCCGAGACGTCCTCCTGATGCAATTTTTGCTGTTTTTTACAAAGATCAATAAATTTCACCTGATATGATTTTACGTCTGTTTTTCTTTAATTGCATTTTAGACTTGCAGGTTAACGGTGAGCATTTTTTTTAACTGTCCTTTATCTTAACGTGGCTGTCGTTTTGGACGTGGTGTTAGCCCTGATATGGCTCTAGTAGTCGGCTGAGCTATAAGCAATATGAACTTGAAGTTGAGCATGATTCCTTTTTTCTCTCCTTTCTTCTTTCTTTATTCCTGTCTGTATCAGGCGTTGTAACCAAGTGGTTAAGCATCTGATTTCCAGTAGGGAGGTCCTGTGTTCCATCCACCTAAGCAACTCATCCTAGTGAGTACAGGTGTAGATACTTTCCAATCTCACAAGTCAACATGTGTGCAGACACCTCGATGTTTTAACCCTTTCGTGTGCATACACATGCAGAATATCAAGTAGGCACATTAACCCTTTGACTCTCGCACCCTGTCCACCAACATCCGGCATTGTCAACCATGCTAACAGAACGAAAACTTAACCCTTTGACTCCCTCATTCTACCTACCAGCTTCCTGCGAGAAGCTGGTGGATAGGGTGACGGAGTCGAAGGGTTAAGTTTTTGCAGTTGGTAAATAGGGTGCGACAGCCAAGGGGTTAAATACACTGGAAGTCATATCAGCTATGGAAACCTAGAAATACCCAGCAGGCAAGTGACGACAAATTGAAAAAAAAAAAGGCCTCGGAGTGATGACAAATTGTTTCTGATGAAAGAATATTACACTTAACCGTAGGAACAACATGAGCAACAACGATAACAAGAGTAATAACGACAACAACAATAACAACGACAAAAAAATCTATTTTCTCATCTTGACACAACACAGTTATCATACCCATCTTGAACATCAATCCGCTGTGTTGTCTCCTAGTACCGTGAGGGTGTTTCACTATACTCAGGGCTTAAAACGTTCCGCGTCTGGGCGGAATTCCGCGATTTCAGTTTGTCAAAAATAAAAAAAAATATATAAAAAAAATTTTTTTTTAAAAACGAAAGGAGCAAGGCATCCGTGATCGGCTTGCAAGCGTTCATAGCAACGACGCGCAAGTTATGGCCCCTGATTTTTCTTGGAAGAAGTTTCCGGTCGGACTTTTTATGCACTAAATATCTCTTGAAATTATATCCAGAAAGCGCGAAATGGCATAGATTTACACTTGGTTCTTAAAAATTTTTCCCGGGGAAGCATGCTCCCGGACCCCCCTAGTTTCAGTGGGGGGTTTTCCTCCTCCTGTTTTAAGCCCTGTATACTTGACCAACAGTATAGCACCTCACCATAGACACGAAGCACACAAAGAACTGACCAGCTGACGGACAGGCGACAGCATCAACCGTACAAATCAGCTATCCTTGAAAATTTATGCTTGTTTTAGTAACAGCAGCAACTACAGTAACAACAACGACAACAATAATAATGATAACAATAACAATATTCAAATAATAGTATTACTACTACTGTTAATGATAATAACGTACTAATAACAATGATGGTGGTGATAATAATAATAATAACACCAGTAATAATGTTAATAGTAATAAAAATTCTTATGATTATGATAACAATAATAACAATAATAATGATGACGATGATAATAATAATAATAATGATAATTTAATAATGATGATGACGATGACGACGACGATGATGATGATGATGATAATGATGATAATTTGATAATGATAATAATAATAATGATAACAACAATAATAATAATAATAATAATAATAATAACAATAATAATAATGATAATAATTTAACAATAATAATATACTTATTGGTAAATGGTAATATCAAAATGGCTACAGGATGAGACTGACTTCTTTCGAAGGTTATCTGCCAAAACGAAATACTACAAAGCAATATAGAAGAAGGATACACCATTTTTGGCAGAGTGATCCTCGATAGAGTTCTACAGAAAAGAAAATACTGTCTTTCAGTCAGAAATAAATGCACACACACACACACACACACACACACACACACACACACACACACACACACACACACACACACACACACTACACACACACATACTCATACTCACACACACACGCACGCACACACACACACACACACATACACACACACACACACACGCACACACACACGCACACACACACATACTCACTTATATACACACACACATACATACACACACTTATAGTGAAAAGACGTTAAATTAAAGAACGAACGAACACACACACACACACACACACACACACACACACACTCACACACACACACACACACACTCTCTCTCTCTCTCTCTCTCTCTCTCTCACACACACACACACACACACACAGTTACATACACACACACATACATACACACACAACACACACACACACTCACTCACACACACACACATACACACACACACACAACATACACACACACACACAACATACACACACACACACTCACACATACACATACACACACACACTCTCTCTCTCTCTGTCTCACACACACACACACACTCACACACACACTCACACACACACACACACACCACACACACACACACACACACACGAAATTCAAGATGGCGGAGACACCTAACTAACAAATTTTCAGCTGTCGGAGAAAACGTGTAAAAGGCCCAATATGACAAGAACGAGAAGAGGCCGCCTTGCCCAAAAGAAACAAGAAGACGCATCAGAGGGCAAGGCTGATGGAGAGAAGATATCGTCCAGTGCCGCGGGAGCAGAGACTGAAAAGGACCCGAAATCGACAGTCGCCGAGTCTGACGCTAGGCCTAACGCTACATCTGGTGCACCGACCACGACTCCCACTGACACGCAGAGTGGGACAACCTGCACAGCGCCTCTTCCCAGCTCGGCGGACTGCGTGAGTACGGCAGAACTAAAAAACATCATACTGGCTCTGCGGGACCAAGTCAATTCTCTGGAAAAGACGGTCCTTACTCTACTCACTAACCAGCAAAAAAAGAACATCACCATGACAACCCGTAACTGTCACACACAGACGGATCTACATGACACACATCCCACCTACGCTGAGGCACTGAAACAAAACCACACAAGCAAGCAGGACGACAAACAGACCCGAAACCTCAAGGCACCAAAACCCAGCAGCAAAACTAAACAGCAAGCAACAAAAGTGCCTGAAAATAAAATAAAAAACAAGAAAGAACAACGTCATGACGTCATACCAACTAAAGACGTCATTTCGCTTCCCAAACATAGGCCTACACCATCCCGTTCTGAAAATATTTCAAAACAACATAAAAAGACCCACGATCTTCCGTACGTTCTCACTGTCCACGACTCTGTGTTGAAAGGTGTCAACTCAAGAAGACTGGGACGATCGTACGGTTTTGAAGGAGACTCGTGCCCTGTGAACGACCCTCATAACATTAAAAGCTCATTAGATATGGCCTTTTCCAAATTTGATGATTCAGCAGACTGTATTGTTTTTCACTGTGGTGTGCATGAATTGAACAGCAAAGATCTCCCTGCAACAACTAAACATCTCGCTTCAGGCATAAAACAAATAGCACAAGAACATCCAAAATCTAAACTAGTCGTTAGTAAGGTTGCCCCTGTACGGCAGGCCCGAATGGAGGTTCAACGAAATCTGTTCAACGCTTTTCTATCTGCTGAACTTGTTGATATGAAAAATATTTCTTTTGTATCACATGAGAACCTTCGTACCACTCAACAATTTCTAAAAGACGACATTCACCCCACCACCAGAGGAAGTAGCATCATTGCAGGAAATCTTGGAAGACACATTCGAGACCTATTTTGGGAGACTCCAAGGAGAACATCAAGATCAAGATCATCACAGCTACACCCTTCCAGATTCTCCAGAGGACAGTACCACCCTTTTGACAACTACACACCATGGTGGCCGTATAATATGTTTTGAAATAACAGTATTACATATACAATACTTAATGTTCATGTCACAGGACTTTTTCCTCGTCATCTCTGACATTTCTTCTGCTGAAAATAAACAATAACTAGGTTTTAGTCCGACTATCAAGACTCGGTCAGACTATACACTCTGTACATTTGAAGACGTGAATGCCATTATTTTGATTTTTGGTTATTTGTTATCCCTTGTAATCTATTATCACCTTTATAAGTTATTCGTACGTTGGACTATGTAATTTTCTTTTTATTGATTTTGCTACAATTTTGTTATCTTTACTTTGTAGTCTAAGTAATTACGTAATTTTCTTTCTGTCCAGTTCTCCTGGACACAGAAAATCAAAGTATTCATTATTATCGACCATAAATAACAGTTAATAGAAAGTTGGAGATTAACCAATATCAGCAATGCGAAAACAATCCCAAGTCAAGTTTTTGCAATGGAATTGTAGATCCCTTTCCACCAATTCGGCTTACTTGGAGCATTTCCTAGCATCAAATAGGTGTGAAATTTTGATTCTACAGTCAATGAATGTTGTCGCTACCAAGCTTCCCAATTTCCCCAATTATTATTATCCTCCAGTCTATGAATGTGGGAATCACGGGAAGAAGGTATCCACCGCGATTTATATACTCAAAGAGTTACAATACTGCTTACTTACTTCCCCAGTTTTGAAATCAAGCGAAGATCTGCATGCTTGTGCTGCCACTGTCCAATTAAGCAATTCTCTAAACATTAACGTTTTGTCAGTCTACCTACCAACAGGTCCAAATGACCACAACACAGAATGGCTGCGCACTATCCAAGATCAGCAGCGTGGTAAATGGCTAATAGGTGGAGACTTTAATTCCCACTCCCCATTTTGGGAAAAGAACTGTTCTACTGTTACGAGCAATCGTTTGGTAGAAAATATCGTTGATAGTTCGCTTTACCTTCTAAATGATGGTAGTGTCACTAGGATCCCTGATGTTTCCAAACACAGGGCGACAGCCATCGATTTGTCTCTAATCTCACCAGAATTAGCACCATCCTGTACCTGGGAAACTCACAGAGACACTTTGGGAAGCGATCACCTACCTATCATCATAACCATAACTGACAAAAACATCAGGATGAAAGACAGCTCTCCTGAAATTATTCCAAAATATAATTACAAGCGTTCTGACTGGTCCTTATTTCGAACTGCTCTAGCTAATCAAGATTACAGACATTATGAAAGTGAAAATGTAGACATTATGTTTTCTAAATTCCAAGAGTCAATTTTAGCCGCTGCAGACCTATCGATTCCGAAACTCAAATCTTCTAGATCAAATAATCGATTGGGTAATGTTTGGTGGACAGAGGCATGTGAGAAAGCAGTTCAATATAAAAGGGAGAAATTCAAAATCTACATCAAAAGCCGGAAACCTGAGGATCATGTCGAAATGAAAAAAGCTAACATCCAATGTAACAAAATCATTGCTGAAGCAAAGAAAGATTATTGGGCATCATTCTGCACAAAAGAAATTTCAGATTTCAAAGATTTCCATAAAGTCTGGACGAAAATGAAACAAATGAAGGATGGAACCAACTTACCTAGGTGTCCGATAATGATTGAAACATGTAACACATTTCCTTCAGACATGGACAAAGCAGAAACTTTTGTGGATCTGTTCGCCAAAAACAGTAAAGTTGAAGGTTTATCTCCAGACTGCAAACATCACAGAGAAATGGAAGATTACAACCCAATCTACACTGATCCAGTACCACAGAATGATCTCTGGTTTAATTCTCCAATCACCTTAGAAGAGCTAAAAAACACAGTACTGTCTCTACACAACAAAAAGAGTTCGGTAGGTGTTGATGCAGTTTCGACTGAAATGATTAAACATCTCCCTGAAAGCTACCTTATTTTCCTACACAAAATTTTGCAGAAATGCTGGGTTACTGGAACTGTGCCACAAATCTGGCAAAAGTCTATAGTTATACCAATCTTAAAAACAGGAAAATCGAAAACCGATAAAAACAGTTACAGACCTATTGCTTTAACGTCCCATACAAGCAAACTAATGGAAAGATTGGTCTTAAACAGACTTTTACACTACTGTGATAAAAATAACGTTATTCCGGTAAACCAGGCAGGTTTTAGAAAAGGAAGATCCGCAGTTGAGCACCTAGTTAAACTTACAACTCAGATCAAACAACAGTTTGCCCGCAGAAAAAGTGTTTTAGCTACTTTCTTTGATGTGAAAAAAGCTTACGATCAAGTTTGGCATAAACGTTTATTGTTCAAGCTAAAATCTGTTGGTTTATCGGGCAATATGTTCAATTACATTAAATCTTTTTTAGCTAATAGAACAATTCAGGCAAGAGTGGGAGCTAGTTATTCTTCTTCACGATGCCTCGACATGGGGATTCCACAAGGTTCAGTGATAGCACCTATTTTATTTAATATCCTTATACAGGATCTTCCTAAAGCTCTTTCAAATCGTGTTGTTTTAGTACAGTACGCTGATGATATATGCACTTGGATGAATATCACTTTAAAAAAGACAACTCCACAGAGAACGCGAAATTACATCAGGAAGTTGTATCAAATTGATCTTGATAATCTTGGAAACTATATGTTAGAAAATGGGCTGTCGTTGTCAGCAGAAAAAACTAACATGATGCTGTTTGATCCTGGTGGTAACTCAAATAACTTGCCTATTTTCAAATTGCTTGGT
>CM060314.1:96887834-96890334 GCA_030674185.1 Monoplex corrugatus | reverse complement strand
CAGAGAGAGAGACAGAAACAGAGAGAGGGACAGAAACAGAGAGAGAGACAGAGACAGACACAGAGACAGAGACAGAGACAGAGACAAAGACAGAGAGAAACGGGAATTATCAAGATTAAGCCACAGGCCTTTTCTGAAGGCGATAACATCAAAACTAAATATACCGAATATGTAATACAAAATAGTCAATCATAAGGAACATTACATAAATATGTCACATAAATTATACATATTATATAAGATAAGCATAAAAAAAATATCAAGCATATTTACTATGAATGCTTCTATCAGCTGAATATTATGGTTTGTGATTTCAAAGTTTTGTACAGATATATACAGATACTTCTTGTTCTTTCATTCTGATTTGCCGTGAGTACAGTAACACGCATTCTTACAACAAATGCCTATCAATTAACATCAGAAAGAGAGTCCTTGAATGTTATATAGAACCAATACTGTTGTACGGATGCGAGGCGTGGACAGTCAGCAAGCAAAGCCAGAGCAGGATCGAGGCAGCCGAGATGTGGTTTGTCAGAAGAACGTTGAGAGTTCCATGGACAGCAAAGAAAACAAACGAGACAGTCTTGATGGAGACAGACACAAGTAGATCACTCATAAGGAAGATTAGGAAAAGACAAGCAACATTTATAGGCCATTTTATGAGGAAGGGGGATTTGGAGCACCTGGTCACAACGAGAAAACCTGGAGGGAAAGAGAGCACCAGGTAGACCCAGGGAGAGAATGCTGGACGGACTTGCAGAGTGGCTGGGGATGAAGAGGGTAGGGGAGATGCTGGAGGCAACAAGAGATAGAGATGGTTGGAAGTCCATGGTCGCCAACGCCATGCGGCAGGGCACTTGATGATGATGATGATGATGACAGTAACACGGATATAGGCATGGTTTTTTTTTTTAAACTTTCGAGATGTGTACTTTTGGCGGACATCTAAATGAGTAGGATGACAACGTGGAATTCGTTGTCCATCGCATCATTACATGGCGGACATGCCCTTGGATTATCAGAACAGTTTTTGTTCGTTCGTTCTGTGATTTAACGTCTTTTCACTGTGAGTGATATTAGACGGTAACAGTTTTTGTATCGATCACGATGTGTTGCAGTGTCTGTTATTCCTTTGTCATACAGGTCCCTTATAATGTCTACCACTATGCTTTTAACAATTTCCATTTGATTAGAATGTTTCATAGAAAGAAAATCTGTTAGAGAAGCCTACATCGCAAAGAGTCATTCCAGATTTGCTACCTAGATTGATTTAGCATTTAACACAACTTACAACCAAAACAAAAAACAAAAAACACAACAACAAAACAAAAAATAAAAAAATAAAAATATCTATTCGTTGATTTAAACCAGACTGATACCCAAATACATTTACCCTTTGGTTCTACTTCCACCAACATGTTGTATGATTGAAATGATAATCTGTTTTCGTCCATATGTAAAATTCGTAACCAATATCTAATAGAAAACACATCTGGGTTTAATTAAATAAATGAGATAGCGTCCTGTCTGTCCATAGACTTGATCATCTGATGTTTTAATGCGCACATCCATGCATTTCTGGAGGCCGTACAAAGGCGCTTTGTTCAATGTGTATAGTTGCTTTATCCAAACCACACAATTCGGTATCATACTGTGCAGCAGGCTGTATCAGTGTATCAAAAAGATTCAACAATATTTCTGGTGATTTTTTTTTCATGCATACATCATCATCATCATCATCATCATCATCATGTGCCTTGCCGCATGGCGTTGGCGACCATAGACTTCCAACCATCTCTATCTCTCGTTGCCCCCAGCATCTCCCCCACCCTCTTCATCCCCAGCCACTCTGCAAGTCCGTCCAGCATTCTCTCCCTGGATCTACCTGGTGCTCTCTTTCCCTCCAGCTTTCCCGTTGTGACCAGGTGGTCCAAATCCCCCTTCCACTTAAAATGGCCTATAAATGTTGCTTGTCTTTTCCTAATCTTCCTTATGAGTGATCTACTTGTGTCTGCCTCCATCAAGACTGTCTCGTTTGTTTTCTTTGCTGTCCATGGAACCCTCAACATTCTTCTGAGAAACCACATCTCGGCTGCCTCGATCCTGCTCTGGCTTTGCTTGCTGACTGTCCACGCTTCGCATCCGTACAACAGTATCATACATACATAAGACAGCAAATTCGTGTTCTACTCGTCAATATCCTGGCAAGAACTTGCATAACTGAGACCTGTGGAGAAATAAATTCCAACACATATAACAGCTTACAACAGTCGTAATTTCCGTCTAATATCACTTATAGTGAAAAGACGTTAAATTAAAGAACGAACGAACAACAGTCGTGATCTCTCCATCAAAACATCATCTCATCTTTGCTGGTAAATAAACACTTTTTTTCCCGAAATATAACAACACTGCGTTATTTTCTCATAATTGTTTAGCTTTAGGGGAAACTTGGATACAGCTGTGTATGCATTATTCAGCTGGCTTAGTCTGATGGCTT
>CM060314.1:96872834-96882834 GCA_030674185.1 Monoplex corrugatus | reverse complement strand
ATTAGGAGAAAAAGACTGAAACTTCCCTGCTGCTCCGTCCAGTGTGAAAAAAAGGAAGTTTCAGTCTTTTTCTCCTAATTTTTGTATCTGGTGTTTGTTTGTTTGTGATCTTACGCTTAACAAAGGCCTGTTGAACGAAAATTTGCGCCTGTCTTGACTTGTATTAAATACACGTTCTTATTCTTCTTTCGTGTTTTTTTCTTCTTCTGGTTCCTGTTTGCTTGAACGCGGGCAGTCACACTTGTTTTGGATTTCATGTAGAATACTTAATGTGCATGTAAAAGATCTTATGAGTCATATCAGTGCCCGATGGCTTATGGAAACACGAAAACAATCAGCATGCACGCCCACCAACACGTAGACTGCACGTGCAAAAACAGCGGAACGTGGGTAGCTTGCGTGACAGTTTGAGTTCCACGTGTTCCACTTAGAAGTCTGATTATGCGTTTTGCACTAGTCAGGCCAGGTGAATGTTTGAGAACACCTCTACACGAGAATGATTAACCCTTTGACTCCTGCACCCAATCCATCACCGCAAAAACTTAACCCTTTGATTCCCTCATCGTATCCACCTGCAGGAAGCTGGTGGATAGGGTGACGGAGTCAAAGGGTCAAGTTTTTTGCTTTGCTAGCATGATTAGTAGTACAAGATGCTGGTGGACATGGTGCGGGATTCAAACGATTAAAAACGATGGTTTTGGCGCGCCCACACACACTCACAGAGAGAGAGTAGTAGAGATAGAGAGAGAGAGAGAGAGAGAGAGAGAGAAAGAGAGAGAGAGAGAGAGAGAGAGAGAGAGAGAGCCTTACATGAGAATGATTTATGAATGATAATTTTTGGCACGCTCGCAGACACACACACACACACACACACACACACACACACACACACACACACACACACACACAGAGAGAGACAGAGAAGAAGACAGAGAGAGAGAGAGACAGGCAGAGAGAGACAGACAGACAGAAGAGAAGAAGACAGAGAGAGAGAGAGAGAGCTCAATGTTGGAAAAGCAGAATTTGTGTTGTTGTTGTTGTTTTTTTAAATACATTGTTTACGTCAAAATGTTTTAACGTCATACAGCAAGAACTTTACGTCATTCAATAATGTCGATTTTGTTCGGACAGAAGCCAAGCTCAAGATGAACCACAGAGAAAGAATTGAGATCAGCCATTGCCTGGCAATTGTGCACCATTTCTCTGAGTCTATCGTATGGACTGACTGCACGTTCTTTTGGGGAATAGTGTCAACTTCATCAATTGTTCTGTAAGTAGCCAATAACAAATGACATAAATGCAAAGAAAATATATTGTATTTGTATTTGTATTTGTATGTTCTTTTTTGTCCCAGTTGATGTAGATCTAGATCTAGCATTTGGAATTCCAGCTGCTCTCACTGAACACCAGTAAAGATACATCTTCCATTATCTCAAGACACGAGAATACATTATCTAAACAGTGTACCTAATCTCAGATCGATAACGACGACGACGATGATGATGATGATGATGATGATGATGATGATAAACCAACAGAAGAAAGGGTAGGTGGAGGTATGGGAATATTTCACGTTAGCCTCAGCGTGTTAAACTGTGCCCTATACTCATTGGCACGTGCCGCGCGCACGTGCATGTGTGTGTGTGTGTGCGTGTGTGTGTGTGAACACAATTACAATGTGTCAGTATGTCAGCAGGGTTATTATTGTTATTGTTGTCGTTTAAAGCCCAGCCGACTGTGTAGAGCCATATCAGGGCTATAACCGTTTCAAAACATAACAAAAACTTCAACAGGAAAAAAAGAAAGAAAAAAAAAAAAAAAAAGAAAACTAAGTACGCATATCAATGCATTCGCGCACATAATCTAAGGACATGCCCCTGGCGTTGATCACTCCGTCCAATTTATCGCACAGGGGATTTAAAAACACCTGAACAGAAATATAAGAATACATAAGGACACAATAAAAACAGGCATTAATTACCAAAAATTGATTCCGCATATGTCATCTCCCTGGAACCAACAATTCACTTAATACATGTACCCAATTAGCAATCCTAAGAAAAAGTACACAAGACTTTATCAAACACATACAGGTGAATGGACCAGCAAGGCAGAAAATGATAAGTAGAAATGACAGAAAGCAAAGGAACAAGGCAGAAACAAAGAGAGTGACAGAAAAGAGGAAACTTCTAGCACAGAATTTCCAGAAGATGGGGATACTGAAAGAGCCCCCGGCATGGCCACGGGGGAACAGCAGGGTTAAAGAGAAGTTGGATGTAGACGCGATCAATGCACAATGTCTAACCTAAAGAGAAGTTAGATGTAGACGTGATCAATACACAATGTCTAACCTAAAGTGAAGTTGGATGTAGACGCCATCAATGCACAATGTCTAACCTAAAGAGAAGTTGGATGTAGACGCCATCAATACACAATGTCTAAACCTAAAGAGAAGTTGGATGTAGACGCGATCAATGCACAATGTCTAACCTAAAGAGAAGTTGGATGTAGACGCCATCAATACACAATGTCTAACCTAAAGAGAAGTTGGATGTAGACGTGATCAATACACAATGTCTAACCTAAAGAGAAGTTGATGTAGACGCCATCAATACACAATGTTTAACCTAAAGAGAAGTTGGATGTAGACGTGATCAATACACAATGTCTAACCTAAAGAGAAGTTGGATGTAGACGCCATCAATGCACAATGTCTAACCTAAAGAGAAGTTGGATGTAGACGCCATCAATACACAATGTCTAACCTAAAGAGAAGTTGGATGTAGACGCCATCAATACACAATGTCTAACCTAAAGAGAAGTTGGATGTAGACGTGATCAATACACAATGTCTAACCTAAAGAGAAGTTGGATGTAGACGCCATCAATACACAATGTCTAACCTAAAGAGAAGTTGGATGTAGACGCCATCAATACACAATGTCTAACCTAAAGAGAAGTTGGATGTAGACGTGATCAATACACAATGTCTAACCTAAAGAGAAGTTGGATGTAGACGCGATCAATACACAATGTCTAACCTAAAGAGAAGTTGGATGTAGACGCCATCAATACACAATGTCTAACCTAAAGAGAAGTTGGATGTAGACGCCATCAATACACAATGTCTAACCTAAAGAAAAGTTGGATGTAGACGTGATCAATGCACAATGTCTAATTTGGGTCTGGTCTTCTCATACAACAGATATAACGTAACTTCGTAATTTGTTGTTGTTGCTGATCTTGCTGTTCTTGTCGTTGTCGTTTCGTTGTCGTTGTTTTGTTAGTGGGAAATTCAGATATTCTGTGACTAATGGATCACCAATGATGAGTTTGGAATTCGGGATTTCTGCGAGAGTGATTCGTCTCACATGGACAATTCTATAAGCGGTCCACAGAACTGCCATTTTATTATTCTACAGGCTTCTTCAGCCTATAAACTTATCAACAAACATGATACACTTATTAATAAACTTATTAATTAATTGTATCATAATTTTAAATTAAGAATGGGATTTCAGGCTAAAAGCGCTTGTGTGTGTGTGTTGTGTGTGTGTGTGTGTGTTGTGTGTGTGTGTGTGTGTGTGTGTGTGTGTGTGTGTGTGTGTGTATATATGTGTGTGTGTGTTGTGTTATGTGTGTGTACATGTGTGTGTGTGCGTGTACGCGGTACGCGCGTGCGCGTGTGTGTGTATGTGTGTGTGAGTGTATGTTCCAGATGAAACAAGGACGGACAGAGGAAACTCATGGAGGAAGAATTGTGCCAAACGAACGACTGATGGTCAGGAAAAAAGCCTTACACAGCAGGGCTCCAATTTGAACTCCATATTTTCCCCCATCGTGTGTAGATTGAATCAAAATATGTCACAGCTTGGTTAACACACATCATCTCAAAACCTGACACTGACCGACTTCATATTTCAATCCACCAAGTGACAGTAAATCTGAATGTCCAGCAGTAGACTCAGAACTGTTTAAACAAAAAGCAAACGAAACAAACATCACCAGAAAACTCTGGTCAATGTAACCAACATAAGAAACACAGACAAACAAGAACAAACATTAGAGGAAACAAAGAGACAAACACTTAGAGAGGACAAACAAAGAGACAAACACTTAGAGAGGACAAACAAAGAGACAAACACTTAGAGAGGACAAACAAAGAGACAAACACTTAGAGAGGACAAACAAGGACAGAAATAGTCCAACAGAAAAAAACACATCTTCAGCATCGCCACCAGAAATCCTTTTTCAATCTAGATGACTCACAACCACAGAACCAATCAAAGAAGCAGACCACACTAAAGAAGAAGACATTTTTTTTCAGCTTAAGGCAGAAAGCAGATGCAGAGGCCCCACAAGGTCCAGTTTTGGCGACAGTTTCCCCCCTCTCAACCTCAGCAAGACTATTTCGTACAGCCTCAGCGTTATCAACCCCCACCCTTTCCCCACACTGAGAGATATTATGTTGAAAGTGCGCCCAAACCCACACGGGGTTTTCGCCCAGCGCCTGTTCGGCAGTATGCCACTTACAATGACGGTATGTATGATGGTGAGCCGTCATACGGTTATGAAGATCCACAGCCTCGTTACGCAGAACCCGAAAACGTATACCTGACTGGTAGAGCCATGCTACCTCATCATGTTCAGAGACCTTTCTATGCGGGTCAGCCTAGGTATGAAGATTCATATCAAGGTGACGATTCACAGACGTGGTCTCCTGACCGACGAGGGCCATACCAGTCAGAGCATGGAACGTCACCTGAAGAATCTTCAGCTTCACAAAATCAGGATGCCGGCAACACGCCTAAACAGACTGGTGATGCCGTTGAGCAAACAGCCGATTCTGCTAAACCTGTGGCCAGCTTGCCAGAACTGCTCCCCAACCCTCTAAAGTTCCACAGCCTTCCCAGCACAAGGCAAAACCTCAGGACGCGTCTCCTACAGCCAAAGCCAAAGCACTCAAAGCCAGCACGAGCGAAACGCTAGAACCATCAGCTAAACCAAGAACCGCTACTCCCACCAAACCAGACAAAAAGGGCAGCGACATAAAAACGCTGGAAAAACCAACATCTAAAAAGGACTTGGGCATACCATCTACATCCATTAAGACAAAAGACTCACCGCAGAAGAACAATTCATCAAAAACTGATTCTTCAGTAGATCCTAAACTCACCGGTGGTGATTCCACAAAGAATGACCCTAGACCTTTATCCGTGCCGTACAGTAAGATGTACAAGTCTTCGCTGTCTCTCCATGACTATGGTAAACCTCTGTCTAAGCCGCCTCCAGGTCCCGGTCCACTACAGCAAATCAAAAGCATGATATGTTGCTGTCTCGTTAGGCAAGAACAACAGCCAGAACACTTAGCCCCGAACGCTCCTCCACCAAAAAAAGAACAGCCGAAGGAGAGCCAACAGACAGAGAAACCACCTTCTGCTGCACCTCCATCTACAAAAACCCTTCTAATGCACCCCTTCTGTCGCTCCCCCAGAACAACCAACGAAAAAGGAGACGAAAGATAAACCGAAGAAAGAAGAGAAAGAAGTGAGAGATACCCAGAAGAAGAGTCAAGAGGAGAAAAACCCCAAGAAAGCTGTCATCAGGTAAGATGAACAACACACCTTCCAAGTAATCTCACTCAGCAGCCCTTCAAGGTCAAACATTTGAGAGGCCATCACAAAAACATGATTAAAGATTAAATCTCTATCTCTATCTCTATCTTGTCTCTGTCTCTGTCTCTATCTATCTATCTATCTCGTCGTCGGCCTCTTTACATCTCAGGAGATGATAGTCTGCACCAGGAGGCGTTGTGGTCATGATGTGCACTTTCTGCTGTGGCTGTGCAGGCCGATTCTTGAGTGGCAATCTCTGTCACATCTGCCACATACAAATTGAGTCGCTATTGTCTGGTTTCTGGAACGTTGCTTGCGAAGAGCCCTTTTCTCATCTGCGCTTTCCGCTCTCCTCCTGTCCGCATTCACAACGCCTTGCTGAACGGCTGTCCGCCACGCTGCCCTGTCTTCCGCCAGAGTCTCCCAAGAGCCTGGGTCAATCCCTGAGCTTCTAAGGTCCCTTTTGCATGCGTCTACAAAGCGTAGCTGTGGGCGTCCTGGAGTTCGCTTCCGGTTTGCCAGTTCGCCGTAGAGAACGTCTTTTGGTATGCGTCCATCCTCCATTCGACGCACATGGCCAAGCCAGCGTATCTATCTATCTATCTATCTATCTATCTATCTATCTATCTATCTATCTATCTATCTATCTATCTATGTCTATCTATCTCTGTCTGTCTGTCTGTCTGTCTGTCTGTCTGTCTCTCTCTCTCTCTCTCTCTCTCTCTCTCTCTCTCTCTCCGTTGTATCTATGTATCTATCTGCCTGTCTGTCTGTTTATCTGTCTGTCTATCGACCGATCGGTCACTCGATCGATCAGTTATCGGTCTTTCTGTCTGTCTGTTCTACAGCCATTCTCTAGTGTTACACACAAGCGTGCACATAGACATACATACACACACGCATACACACACAACACACACAGACAATCACACACACACACACACACACACACACACACACACACACACACACATCCATACATACTTACACACACATACAACATTTACACACACACACGCACTCTCTCTGTCTCTCTCTCTGTCTTTCATTCTCTGTCTTTATCTGTCTGTCTGTCTGTCTGTCTGTCTGTTCTTCTCTCTCTCTCTCTCTCTCTCTCTCTCACCCTCTCTCTCTCTCTCTCTTTGTGCGAGCCTCAGTAGCTCATTTGATTCGGCGTCGAATGAAGTACTGTGGGGTTCGAGGGTTCGAACCTGGCACTAAACTAGCCTTTATTCCCATGTTTGCATTGTTGTTCTGGTGGTGTCAGCGGAGGATTAGTCGTTCTTCTTTAGCCACTTTCCTGGGATGGGATGGTTATCCCCGTTAGCTTATCACCTGAGGTGGGTGCTGACGTAAAACTAAATAACTCAAGTTTTTCACTCTCTGTCGTCTGCCTCTGTCTGCCTCTGTCTGTCTCTGTCTGTCTCTGTCTGTCTCTGTCTGTCTCTCTCTCTTCTGTCTCTCTCTCTCTTCTCTCTCTCTGTCTCTCTCTCTCTCTGTGTCTCTGTCTGTCTCTGTCTGTCTGTCTCTCTTTCTCTCTCTCTCTCTCCCTCCCTCTCCTCTTCTCTCTGCTCTCTCTGTTTCTTTCTTTCTTTGTTTCCTTTTTTTATCCCTTTCTTTCTGTGTGAGTTTAAACAGAGAGAAAGAGAGAGAGAGAGAGAGAGAGAGAG
Organism: Monoplex corrugatus; assembly: GCA_030674185.1. Lineage (NCBI taxonomy): Eukaryota > Metazoa > Mollusca > Gastropoda > Littorinimorpha > Ranellidae > Monoplex > Monoplex corrugatus. The sequence goes on along the minus strand of CM060314.1, from coordinate 96,875,549 downwards.
AGAGAGGAGAGAGAGAGAGAGAGAGAGAGAGAGAGGAATCAGTCATCAATGTCCTACATATTCCATTCAGGTTGGAGATTGAGAAGAACAAAGACAAGGAAATGCAGAAGAGCAAAGACATGGACATGGAGGATTCCTTTGCCGACATTGACGATGCTGAAGAATCTTCGGAGATGTCCTCTTACGCCAGTGAAGACTCACAAAGGGAAGACGTCGAGGACGATGAGGACACGGACATGGAGTCTGATCACTCAGAACTGGACGACGATAGTGACCAGCCAATATATGATAAAAATTACATTATGTCTTCATTTTAGTGTGAAGAAGGGTGAAATACAATCGTTCTGCTGTACGACTCTCGCTGTGTCTGTCATTTGGCCGCTCGTGTCAGCTCTGTTGTCACAGGGAGAAAGAACTGGCAAGGCAACAGAGAGCCAGAAACTCTAAAAGTGAGAAATGCCATATGACGTCCAAGTCTCGTCCACGCCGTCAAGCCTGGTCTTCCTTGGTGTACCTCTTGGTTTAACTCTTTTTTTTTAATGTTAAGTATGTGCGTATTGAGCCAGCTGGTGAGCTTGCATCCTTTGCCAGATGAGCAAACCACGTAATTTTTTTTGATGGATATGTTGGTGGACTAACGCTATTCCCACGAATTTGTTTTGGATTTTGGTGTTTCTGATTACGTCCTGTCTGGACTTGTTGACAGCTGTTCTCAACATGGCATCTCACAGGTGGTAATTTGGGGGTTCTAGGAGTTTGTTCAGGGCCCAGTTCTGGCACTGGTGGATGAGTCTAGATTGCTGACTATTGATAATGCTAGTAACATGTTAAATGTTAATGACTTAATTAGGCACGAGCCGAGACATGCGTTATGATTAGTTGCCTTTAAGTCCACAGTGTGTGGAAGATATCTGTTTGGCACCAATGTGCATTGTTTAGATCATTTGTCTTTATTTCAGTTGTGGGAGATAATCGATTTCTCTTTCTATCTCTCTGATTTTTTTTTTTTCGAGAGTTGGTACAGCTTTACAAATGAATAAACATGGATCACAGTATTTCAGTCATGATACTGGACAAGAGAGTCTAATCATGAACAATAGACAAGATAATCCTGACATGATAATGGAAAAGATGATCCAGTCATGACAATGAACAAAGTAGTCCACTCATGATGATGAACAAAGTAGTCCAGTCATGATAATGAACAAAGTAGCCCAGTCATGATAATGAACAAGGTAGTCCAGTCATGATAATGAACAAAGTAGTCCAGTCATGATAATGAACAAAATAGTCCAGTCATGATAATGAACAAGTAGTCCAGTCATGATAATGAACAAAATAGTCCAGCCATGATGATGAACAAAGTAGTCCAGTCATGACAATGAACAAAGTAGTCCAGTCATGATAATGAACAAATAGTCCAGTCATGATAATGAACAAAATAGTCCAGTCATGACAATGAACAAAATAGTCCAGTCATGACAATGAACAAAGTAGTCCAGTCATGATAATGAACAAAATAGTCCAGTCATGATAATGAACAAGTAGTCCAGTCATGATAATGAACAAAGTAGTCCAGTCATGATAATGAACAAGGTAGTCCAGTCATGATAATGAACAAGTAGTCCAGTCATGATAATGAACAAGGTAGTCCAGTCATGATAATGAACAAGGTAGTCCAGTCATGATAATGAACAAGGTAATCCAGTCATGATAATGAACAAAATAGTCCAGTCATGATAATGAACAAAATAGTCCAGTCATGATAATGAACAAAATAGTCCAGTCATGACAATGAACAAAGTAGTCCAGTCATGATAATGAACAAAATAGTCCAGTCATGATAATGAACAAAGTAGTCCAGTCATGATAATGAACAAAGTAGTCCAGTCATGATAATGAACAAGTAGTCCAGTCATGATAATGAACAAAGTAGTCCAGTCATGATAATGAACAAGTAGTCCAGTCATGATAATGAACAAGGTATCCAGTCATGATAATGAACAAAATAGTCCAGTCATGATAATGAACAAAATAGTCCAGTCATGATAATGAACAAAATAGTCCAGTCATGATAATGAACAAAGTAGTCCAGTCATGATAATGAACACGGTAGTCCTTTCATGATAATAGACAAAATAGTCCAGTCATGATAATGAACAAGGTAGTCCTTTCATGATAATGACAAAAATAGTCCAGTCATGATAATGAACAAAGTAGTCCAGTCATGATAATGAACACGGTAGTCCTTCATGATAATAGACAAAATAGTCCAGTCATGATAATGAACAGGTAGTCCTTCATGATAATAGACAAAATAGTCCAGTCATGATAATGAACACGTAGTCCTTCATGATAATAGACAAAATAGTCCAGTCATGATAATGAACACGGTAGTCCTTTCATGATAATAGACAAAATAGTCCAGTCATGATAATGAACACGGTAGTCCTTTCATGATAATAGACAAAATAGTCCAGTCATGATAATGAACAATGTAATCCAGCCATGATAATAGACAAGATAGTCCTTTAAATTTCATGATAATGGACAAAATAGTCCAGTCATGATAATAGACAAGATAGTCCTTTCATGATAATGGACAAAATAGTTCAGCCATGGTAATGGACGATGCCCTGAATATTGACACCTTCCATCATCCATGACGAAGACAGAAGACAAAGTCATAACAAACTGCCATGTCACCAGTCACCG
>CM060314.1:96850334-96862834 GCA_030674185.1 Monoplex corrugatus | reverse complement strand
GTGAAGTGAGTGTGTGTGTGTGTGTGTGTGTGTGTGTGTGTGTGTGTGTGTGCGTGCGTGCGTGTGTGTGTGTTTGTGTGTGTGTGTGTTCTATCTCTCTCTCTCTCTCTCTCTCTCTCTCTCTCTCTCTCTCTCGCTTGTGTGTGTGTGTGTGTGTGTGTGTTAGTTAGTTAGTGTGTGTTGGTGAGTTATTTAGTCAGTAAGTGTGTGTGTATGTGTTAGTGTATGTTAGTGTGTGTGTGTGTGTGTATGTTAGTGTGTGTGTGTATGCATGTGTATGTATAGGTGTGCAAGTGTATACGCCCGCACAAGCATGTCTGTGTGCGTGCCAAAAATGCTTGCGTTCATGGTTTAATTTTCCACGTGAAAATGCTCTGGAAACTAGAATAGTAAAGACAAAATATTAAAAAATACCTTGTTTGTAAAAGATCCTTGGGAATATAAAACACGACGTTTCGAGCCCAGGCCCTTTGTCAAGCACTTGACAAAGGGCCTGGGCTCGAAACGTTGTGTTTTTATACTGCACTTGACAAAGGGCCTGGGCTCGAACGTGTGTTTAACTCCGAAAGCGTCGTGTTTTATACTCCCAAGGATCTTTTACAAACAAGTATTTTTTAATATTTTGTTTTTACCCTCAAGATCCAGCAGTCACATTTTGTTTTACCTTCAGTAGAATAGTAAAGATTTACATTCGGTCATACGTTTGTTTTTGTTTTTTGTTTTTTCAGTAGAGGGATGGATTGTGTTTGCTTTGCTGGGATGGACCGGGGCAGCAGTCATCGCATTGATCATCGTGTCTATCGTTTCTGTTCGTCGTGCTAATAACCTATCATGGAAAGGTATGGTACCCATCGGACCATTTGTCACACAATCAAAAGTGCCCGAGGTATTTTCGAATCGTTCGTTATCATGTTTTTATTGTATTTGCATGTATTATTAGTTTTAGATAGGAGGCAAGAGAGAGAGAGTTGGGGGGTTCTGTGTGGTGTCTGATTCTGTGTGTGTGTGTGTTGTGTAGTTGCAGATATGAGTTTCAGAGAGAGACACAAGAGAGTGTGTGTGTGTGTGTGTGTGTGTGTGTTTGTTGTGGTGTTGGTTGTGGGGTGTGATTGTATTGATGTTTATTAGTTTTCAAGAAGAGAAGACAGAGAGAAGAGAGAGAGAGAGGTGTGTGTGTGTGTGTGTGTGTGTGTATGTGTGTGTGTGTGTGTGCGTGTGCGTGTGCGTACGCCGCACATTATTATGTTTGTGTATGTGTATGCACGCGCGCGCGCGTTGTGTGTAGTGTGCACGCGTGTACACGCATGTATTAAGTGTGTGTTTGTATCTGAATACTTTTGTGACATTTCTTGATGTAGACTACGTGTAGTAACATGCCCAATGATTATTTGGAATAAGCAAGCGAAAGTGATGATTGATTGGCTTTTTGATGGTGTGTTGATTGTTGGTGGTTGGTTGGTTGGTTGGGTTGGTTGGTTGGTTGATTGGTTGGTTGGTTGTTGGTTGGTTGTGATGGTTGGTGGTGTGGTTGGTTGATTGGATTGAGTTGTTGGTGTTGATTGTTGGTTGGTTGTTGTTGGTTGATGGGATGATTGTGTTGGTTGATGGTGTGGTTGATTGATTTGGTTGGTTGGTGTGGTTGGTTGGTTGGTTGGTTGGTTGTTGGTTTGTTGGCTTGACGATGACTGACTGACTTTGGTGGTTGGCTGGTTGGTCAGTTGCTTGTCGTTGGTTGACTGATGAAGACTGACGATAGGTGATGATTGATTGATGATGAGTATGAGTGAGTGAGTGAGAGTGAGTGATGTGAGTGAGTGAGTGATTGACTAAGTAATTAGTTGATGAATGATATTTTCAACATGACGATGTCAAATTTTATGACGAAAATAACGCACGATCAGAATAAAAGATCAAAGAGTCAGTCACTGTGACACAGTCGAAAATCAGCAAGGCGTGAAATAGAAGAAGCCTGTTATTACTACTAGTTGATAATTACAATAGTCATTAATTAATTTATTTATTTATTATTTTTTTATTTATATTTATTTTTTAAGTCTTTTCATTCAGGATCCACTGAGTTGTGTGTGACGAGGTCTCCAGCGTGATGATTACACTACCTAACTCTGTTCAGCCAACGAATTTAGCAATAGGTACCACAGCACAGTGAATTTAATTATTTCGCAAAGATGGTGGTGTAAGGTTTTGTAAGCAACGACGCGTGAAGGGAAACAACTCCAATATAACGACAGTGTCGTTATAAATCATGGCGCTCGTTCTGTCGTTAGACAGGGCCAATACTTTGAACGGTTATCATGTCCTGAACAAGCTGATTCTATTCCTATCCAAAACGTGATCACCTGGCGTGCTCCATGTTGTATGAATGTACATCGTGTACAACAAGCAAACAACATCAAGCACCGATCAGAACTTCACAAATGTGTATAAGCATTGCAAGTAAAACAAAGCAGTGTTATCATTTCAATCATTCATCAGCATTTGCATATCAGAAATAATCATTACTGTCTGTGTGAATTCATAACGAACATAATCAAACAACAAAAACAAAAACAACACAAAACACTAACAACACGGGATATAATGCAAAACTGAATGACTTACATAAGACAGCTGTACGATTGACGTTTGATAAGACAGCTGTACGATTGACGTAGATCAGACAGCTGTACGATTGACTATAGATAAGACAGCTGTACGATTGACTAGATCAGACAGCTGTACGATTGACTTAGATCAGACAGCTGTACGATTGACTTAGATAAGACAGCTGTACGATTGACTTAGATCAGACAGCTGTACGATTGACTTAGATAGGACAGCTGTACGATTGACTTAGATAAGACGAGCTTGTACGATTGACTTAGATAAGACAGCTGTACAAATGACTTAGATAGGACAGCTGTACGATTGACTTAGATAAGACAGCTGTACGAATGACTTAGATAAGACAGCTGTACGATTGACTAGATAAGACAGCTGTACGATTGACTTAGATAAGACAGCTGTACGATTGAGCTTATGATAAGACAGACTGTGTACTGACGATTGGCTTAGATAAGATAGCTGTACGACACATATAAACGTCAGCCTAATACGACTACAATACAGTGCAATTATTGTGATACAAAACGGCATCATAATACAATTATCCGTAAGAAAACTATTGTGTACAAGTTGACATCTTGATATGACTGCTAATAAATCACATACTGTATCAAGAATCATGATATCACTACCAACAGAAGACACTGAAAAGTGTCAGTAAAGTTTCCTTTTTTTTTTTCTGAAAGAAAAGTTAAACACCTGTACAGTGCTGGGGAAGGTAAAGTAATTAGGAGAAGGATATGGACACTCCTGTATTAATACTAGTTAACATTAGAACAAATTGAGGTCTCTACCACATCACTCCAGTACAACCTCAGGGTTAGGGATAGCCTGTACCTTATTCAACAAAACACGTTAGGGATAGCCTGTACCTTATTCAACAAAACACGTTATGGACAGCCTGTACCTTATTCAACAAAACACGTTAGGGAAGCCTGTACCTTATTCAACAAAACACGTTAGGGATAGCCTGTACCTTATTCAACAAAACACGTTAGGACAAGCCTGTACCTTATTCAACAAAACACGTTAGGGATAGCCTGTACCTTATTCAACAAAACACGTTAGGACAGCCTGTACCTTATTCAACAAAACACGTTAGGGATAGCCTGTACCTTATTCAACAAAACACGTTAGGGATCAGCCTGTACCTTATTCAACAAAACACGTTAGGGAAGCCTGTACCTTATTCAACAAAACACGTTAGGGATAGCCTGTACCTTATTCAACAAAACACGTTAGGACAGCCTGTACCTTATTCAACAAAACACGTTAGGGACAGCCTGTACCTTATTCAACAAAACACGTTAGGGACAGCCTGTACCTTATTCAACAAAACACGTTAGGGATAGCCTGTACCTTATTCAACAAAACACGTTAGGGATAGCCTGTACCTTATTCAACAAAACACGTTAGGGACAGCCTGTACCTTATTCAACAAAACACGTTAGGGACAGCCTGTACCTTATTCAACAAAACACGTTAGGGACAGCCTGTACCTTATTCAACAAAACACGTTAGGGATCAGCCTGTACCTTATTCAACAAAACACGTTAGGGATCAGCCTGTACCTTATTCAACAAAACACGTTAGGGATAGCCTGTACCTTATTCAACAAAACACGTTAGGGAAGCCTGTACCTTATTCAACAAAACACGTTAGGGACAGCCTGTACCTTATTCAACAAAACACGTTAGGGACAGCCTGTACCTTATTCAACAAAACACGTTAGGGATAGCCTGTACCTTATTCAACAAAACACGTTAGGGAAGCCTGTACCTTATTCAACAAAACACGTTAGGGACAGCCTGTACCTTATTCAACAAAACACGTTAGGGACAGCCTGTACCTTATTCAACAAAACACGTTAGGAAGCCTGTACCTTATTCAACAAACACGTTAGGGTCAGCCTGTACCTTATTCAACAAAACACGTTAGGGATAGCCTGTACCTTATTCACAAAAACGTTAGGTAGCCTGTACCTTATTCACAAAACACGTTAGGGAAGCTGTACCTTATCAACAAACACGTTAGGGAAGCCTGTACCTTATTCAACAAACACGTTAGGACAGCCTGTACCTTATTCAACAAACACTTAGGGAAGCCTGTACCTTATCAACAAAACACTTAGGATAGCCTGTACCTTATCAACAAACACGTTAGGAGCCTGTCCTATTCAACAAAACACGTTAGGGACAGCTGTACCTTATTCACAAAACACGTAGGGACAGCCGTACCTATTCAACAAAACACTTAGGAAGCTGTACTTATTCAACAAAACACGTTGGGATAGCCTGTACCTTATCAACAAACACGTTAGGATAGCCTGTACCTTATTCAACAAAACACTTAGGAAGCCTGTACCTTATTCACAAAACACTTAGGACAGCCTGTACCTTATAACAAACACTTAGGATAGCTGTACCTTATTCAACAAAACACGTTGGAAGCCTGTACCTTATCAACAAACACGTTAGGAAGCCTGTACCTATTCAACAAACACGTAGGGAAGCCTGACCTTATCAACAAAACACGTTAGGGACAGCCTGTACCTTATTCAACAAAACACGTTAGGGAAGCCTGTACCTTATTCAACAAACACGTTAGGATAGCCTGTACCTTATTCAACAAACCGTTAGGACAGCCTGTACCTTATTCAACAAAACACGTTAGGGATAGCCTGTACCTTATTCAACAAAACACGTTAGGGAAGCCTGTACCTTATTCAACAAAACACGTTAGGGACAGCCTGTACCTTATTCAACAAAACACGTTAGGGATAGCCTGTACCTTATTCAACAAACACGTTAGGGAAGCCTGTACCTTATTCAACAAAACACGTTAGGGACGCCTGTACCTTATTCAACAAAACACGTTAGGGATAGCCTGTACCTTATTCAACAAAACACGTTAGGGACAGCCTGTACCTTATTCAACAAAACACGTTAGGGAAGCCTGTACCTTATTCAACAAAACACGTTAGGGATAGCCTGTACCTTATTCAACAAAACACGTTAGGGATAGCCTGTACCTTATTCAACAAAACACGTTAGGGATAGCCTGTACCTTATTCAACAAAACACGTTAGGGATAGCCTGTACCTTATTCAACAAAACACGTTAGGGACAGCCTGTACCTTATTCAACAAAACACGTTAGGGATAGCCTGTACCTTATTCAACAAAACACGTTAGGGATAGCCTGTACCTTATTCAACAAAACACGTTAGGGACAGCCTGTACCTTATTCAACAAAACACGTTAGGGATAGCCTGTACCTTATTCAACAAAACACGTTAGGATAGCCTGTACCTTATTCAACAAAACACGTTAGGGATAGCCTGTACCTTATTCAACAAAACACGTTAGGGATAGCCTGTACCTTATCAACAAAACACGTTAGGGACAGCCTGTACCTTATTCAACAAAACACGTTAGGGATAGCCTGTACCTTATTCAACAAAACACGTTAGGGAAGCCTGTACCTTATTCAACAAAACACGTTAGGGACAGCCTGTACCTTATTCAACAAAACACGTTAGGGACAGCCTGTACCTTATTCAACAAAACACGTTAGGGAAGCCTGTACCTTATTCAACAAAACACGTTAGGGACAGCCTGTACCTTATTCAACAAAACACGTTAGGGACAGCCTGTACCTTATTCAACAAAACACGTTAGGGACAGCCTGTACCTTATTCAACAAAACACGTTAGGGACAGCCTGTACCTTATTCAACAAAACACGTTAGGGACTAGCCTGTACCTTATTCAACAAAACACGTTAGGGACAGCTGTACCTTATTCAACAAAACACGTTAGGGACAGCCTGTACCTTATTCAACAAAACACGTTAGGGACAGCCTGTACCTTATTCAACAAAACACGTTAGGGACAGCCTGTACCTTATTCAACAAAACACGTTAGGGACAGCCTGTACCTTATTCAACAAAAACACGTTAGGGACAGCCTGTACCTTATTCAACAAAACACGTTAGGGACAGCCTGTACCTTATTCAACAAAACACGTTAGGGACAGCCTGTACCTTATTCAACAAAACACGTTAGGGAAGCCTGTACCTTATTCAACAAAACACGTTAGGGACAGCCTGTACCTTATTCAACAAAACACGTTAGGGAAGCCTGTACCTTATTCAACAAAACACGTTAGGGACAGCCTGTACCTTATTCAACAAAACACGTTAGGGACAGCCTGTACCTTATTCAACAAAACACGTTAGGGACAGCCTGTACCTTATTCAACAAAACACGTTAGGGAAGCCTGTACCTTATTCAACAAAACACGTTAGGGACAGCCTGTACCTTATTCAACAAAACACGTTAGGGACAGCCTTACCTTATTCAACAAAACACGTTAGGGATAGCCTGTACCTTATTCAACAAAACACGTTAGGGAAGCCTGTACCTTATTCAACAAAACACGTTTATGGATCTGATAGGGCATGCCGAACCCCGCAGGTGGTATAATGTCATGTTCTCAACGATTCTGTCGATGCCTGCTTTTTGGAAGCAGTAAAAAGCTTGAAATACTGGTTATTACATGTATTTCCTCCATGGAATATATCAAAAATACTCTGCAGGTTGCTTGTTTCTGAGGTTGGTAGAAGTAGTTTTCATAACGTTTAGTTACGTGATGATTATGCCGAATTTTGTGTGAGAGCGAGAGACAGAGAGAGTGACAGAGAGAGAGAGAGAGGGAGAGACAGACGGACAGACAGACAGACAGACAGACAAAGAAAAGAGAGACAGACAGAGACAGAGACAGGCAGAGAGAGAGAAAGAGAGGGAGAGAGAGTCTGTTGTGTGTGTGTGTGTGTGTGTGTGTGTGTGTCTGTGTCTGTGTGTGTGTGTGTGTGTTGTGTCTGTGTACGTGTTTGTGTGAGTGTCTGTGTGTGTCTGTGTATCTGTGTGTCTGTGAGTGAACACTGCTATTAACATTATTCACTTATGCATTTTCTCTTTCAGAAAAGTTGGCGTTTTCACGTAGCTCGTTTCCACCAAAGCCCATTGTGCGAAAGCGTAGTGCTTCCGCCGTTGCGGCTAGAGTGGAGGAACCGTATGACCACAAGAAAGCCATCATGTCCAAATACTTAACAGAATACAAAGCAGGCGGAAAAAAACACACGGGTGAGACAGTCATTAACGTCATTCCTGACTCCAGCGCAGGAGACACGTATGATGAACAGTTTAATTTTGATTCTGTGTCTCAGGCACGCGGACGGAGCAAAATGCCGGAGTATTCAGGTAGTGCAACTGATACAAGAACAGTGAACGGAAAAGCCGCAAAGACAGCAAAAAACTCAAACGTAAAAAAAGCGACCCCCACAGACCCTCGGACCGAAAGCCTCATATATCCTTTGACATGAATGACCGCAGAGCCTCTCACCCTGTTGATAGTTCGCCCAAAACTGCTCTAAAGAAAAAACGAAAAAGAAAAGTCTATCAGGACGAAAGGCCATCTGACAGGGAAAGATCAGGTAGGGGTGTATCCAGCAAAAAGGAGAAGGTCTCTGAGGAAGGCAGTCAGGATACAGAAGAATTCGATGAAGATGAATACGACACCATGTCCGAAATTACCGATGACTTAACAGACGTTGCTAGTGATTATGATGCTGGTGAATCAGTCTCAATTCCGCCACCTCCTCGAAAGAAAGCGGCGAAAAAAGTTTGGAAAAAGGAGGAAGAAAAAGGAGAGAAGAAAGACTGGAAGAGAACGTGGCAAGGTCTGTGGCCTGGCAAAAAGCCCTTCGATTCCCCACTCAAGGATGAGGACATCACCAAACCAACAGCTGGCAAGTTGGGTGTGATACAGTATTTAAGGGAAGATCTCTGCAGCTGTTTGTTTCAACGAAGAATATACGAAGATCCGCGAGGGTGGACAGAGACTGGAGAAGAGGACAATGATGACAACTGGAATCCCATGGCAGAGATGGTGGCTAAGGAACAGGAGTCATACTCCGCACAGGTGGTCGCAGCGTCTGCGGAGCCTTCTTTTGTGGATTCTTCCTCTGTTGAGGGACTTTCTTCTACTGTCGAGCGTTCCACGGAAGCTACTTCTGAAGTTCCACCTCCAGCTGCCCAAACTAAAAAGGCTAAAAGAGGCAAAAAAGATGAAGAAGATACAGATGTGACGTAAGTATATGACGTGCTCTTCTGCTGCTTTGATGTATTGTATGCATTATCTTTCCTAGCTGTGAGAAGCCGAAGGTGATTTTGTATGATCTGTTTCTAATCAGATGTCATCTTGAAAACATAAGGCCTGCTTTGGTACATTTTAGTCATTGTGATGGATTCGGCCTTTGACTCTTTACGCTCTTACAGTGCAAGGAATTAAGGGTTGAAAACTTGCTTTTCGGGGGCATCTGTTCTGAAGACTTCCGCTCTGACCATCCAATCAGACTGCATGGTGTTGATTGTGACTGGATAAACTTAATGCACATGACCTCCATCCTACACAGCGGTGAACTGGTATTTGGCCTTTGAGGGTTGGGGAAAGTAAAGCTACGAGGCAAATGAGATGAGCACAGCTGTAATAATGCTGGTGCTGAGGAAAAACGACAACAAAATCATGAAGCTTCGCTCCCTCGCCAACTCAGGGTTATGGGGTAACCTTTATCTTTTTTATTATCCTTTTGTTGTTGTTGTTATTTTAATATTTAATTTTCCCCTGTCTTCTAAATTTGTACAATATTCCAAAAGCCAGGGGTGAGTTCTAGTGACAAGTTTAAGACAACTCAGAGACAAGTACAAGACAAGGGAACTCATATCTCTGGTTCAGTCTCAACCCACAGCATTGACATTGACACTGACCTGTTGGCTGACCACTACAATTTTAGTCATTGTGATGGTACTCGGCCCTTCACTCCTTACATTCTTAGAGTGTAAGCTAATACGGGTTGAAACACTTGCATGACGGGGGCATCTCTTCTGAGGACCTGCTGTCCGGCTGTCTCCAGACTTTCTTGCTGCTAGTGTTTTACAGGTATTCTCTCCCCATTCCATTGCAAGACCTTGCCAGTGACAAATTATGACAAAACAAGAAATAATACTGATAAAATATTTATAGAATATTGCAAGACTAACATTAGAAAGTTTTATTTTACAAATAGAATTGCACATGTATGGAATAAATTACCAAACGAAATTAAAAGAGCACAAAACACAAACTCGTTTAAAAACCAGCTTGACCATTGGAAACATCACATTGAACTTAAATACGAATATGATGAATGAATCATCAAAAAAACTGGGCGTACGACAGACCTTGACTACGAGTGTAAGAAAATAAAAATAAAAATGATGGGACTTGAAATAGCCAAACGGCTAATGTGTTATGTCCCTATTACTAATCTAAACTAAACTAACAGTAGCATACAGTTTGTGCAAGATTAAGGAATCTGTCAGATTTATTGCGAGATTTGAGATGATTCATATGGAATTGTCTGTTGCCATGAATCTCACAGAGTTGTTGTGTATCCACAGTTGCGTATCCACGACAGACGTTTGTTGGCGTAGTGACTATATTGTTTGTGTTGGCGTAGTGACTATATTGTTTAAGTTGGCGTAGTGACAAGATTGTTTCTGTTGGCGTAGTGACTATATTGTTTGTGTTGGCGTAGTGACAAGATTGTTTCTGTTGGCGTAGTGACTATATTGTTTGTGTTGGCGTAGTGACCAGATTGTTTGTGTTGGCGTAGTGACAAGATTGTTTGTGTTGGTGTAGTGACAAGATTGTTTGTGTTGGCGTAGTGACAAGATTGTTTGTGTTGGCGTAGTGACAAGATTGTTTGTGTTGGCGTAGTGACCAGATTGTTTGTGTTGGCGTAGTGACAAGATTGTTTGTGTTGGCGTAGTGACAAGATTGTTTGTGTTGGTTTAGTGACAAGATTGTTTGTGTTGGCGTAGTGACAAGATTGTTTGTGTTGGCGTAGTGACAAGATTGTTTGTGTTGGCGTAGTGACAAGATTGTTTGTGTTGGTGTAGTGACTAGATTGTTTGTGTTGGCGTAGTGACAAGATTGTTTGTGTTGGCGTAGTGACAAGATTGTTTATGTTGGCGTAGTGACAAGATTGTTTGTGTTGGCGTAGTGACAAGATTGTTTATGTTGGCGTAGTGACAAGATTGTTTATGTTGGCGTAGTGACAAGATTGTTTATGTTGGCGTAGTGACAAGATTGTTTGTGTTGGCGTAGTGACAAGATTGTTTATGTTGGCGTAGTGACAAGATTGTTTGTGTTGGTGTAGTGACAAGATTGTTTGTGTTGGCGTAGTGACAAGATTGTTTGTGTTGGCGTAGTGACAAGATTGTTTGTGTTGGCGTAGTGACAAGACTGTTTGTGTTGGCGTAGTGACAAGATTGTTTATGTTGGCGTAGTGACAAGATTGTTTGTGTTGGTGTAGTGACAAGATTGTTTGTGTTGGCGTAGTGACAAGATTGTTTGTGTTGGCGTGGTGACAAGATTGTTTGTGTTGGCGTAGTGACCAGATTGTTTGTGTTGGTGTAGTGACAAGATTGTTTGTGTTGGTGTAGTGACAAGATTGTTTGTGTTGGCGTAGTACAAGATTGTTTGTGTTGGCGTAGTGACAAGATTGTTTGTATTGGTGTAGTGACAAGATTGTTTGTGTTGGTGTAGTGACAAGATTGTTTGTGTTAGGGTAGTGACAAGATTGTTTGTGTTAGGGTAGTGACAAGATTGTTTGTGTTGGCGTAGTGACAAGATTGTTTGTGTTAGGGTAGTGACAAGATTGTTTGTGTTAGGGTAGTGACAAGATTGTTTGTGTTAGGGTAGTGACAAGATTGTTTGTGTTGGCGTAGTGACAAGATTGTTTGTGTTGGTGTAGTGACAAGATTGTTTGTGTTAGGGTAGTGACAAGATTGTTTGTGTTAGGGTAGTGACAAGATTGTTTGTGTTGGCGTAGTGACAAGATTGTTTGTGTTGGTGTAGTGACAAGATTGTTTGTGTTGGCGTAGTGACAAGATTGTTTGTGTTGGCGTAGTGACAAGATTGTTTGTGTTGGCGTAGTAACAAGATTGTTTGTGTTGGCGTAGTGACAAGATTGTTTGTGTTGGCGTAGTACAAGATTGTTTGTGTTGGCGTAGTGACAAGATTGTTTGTGTTGGCGTAGTAACAAGATTGTTTGTGTTGGCGTAGTGACAAGATTGTTTGTGTTGGCGTAGTACAAGATTGTTTGTGTTGGCGTAGTGACAAGATTGTTTGTGTTGGCGTAGTAACAAGATTGTTTGTGTTGGCGTAGTGACAAGATTGTTTGTGTTGGCGTAGTACAAGATTGTTTGTGTTGGCGTAGTGACAAGATTGTTTGTGTTGGCGTAGTGACCAGATTGTTTGTGTTGGCGTAGTGACAAGATTGTTTGTGTTGGCGTAGTGACAAGATTGTTTGTGTTGGCGTAGTGACAAGATTGTTTGTGTTGGTGTAATGACAAGATTGTTTGTGTTGGCTAGTGACTAGATTGTTTGTGTTGGCGTAGTGATAAGATTGTTTGTGTTGGCGTAGTGACCAGATTGTTTGTGTTGGCGTAGTGATAAGATTGTTTGTGTTGGCGTAGTGACAAGATTGTTTGTGTTGGTGTAGTGACAAGATTGTTTCTGTTGGCGTAGTGACAAGATTGTTTGTGTTGGCGTAGTGACAAGATTGTTTGTGTTGGCGTAGTGTCTTGTTTGTGTTGGCGTAGTGACAAGATTGTTTGTGTTGGTGTAGTGACAAGATTGTTTGTGTTGGCGTAGTGACAAGATTGTTTGTGTTGGTGTAGTGACAAGATTGTTTGTGTTGGCGTAGTGACAAGATTGTTTGTGTTGGCGTAGCGACAAGATTGTTTGTGTTGGCGTAGTGACCAGATTGTTT
>CM060314.1:96805334-96842834 GCA_030674185.1 Monoplex corrugatus | reverse complement strand
CTTCTTTTTCGATGTCTATCTTCCAATTTCTCTTTTTCTTCTTCCCATTCTTTTCTTTCTCTTCATCTTCGTCTTTCGTTCTTTTATCTTCTGTCGTTCTTCTTCTCCTTTTTCTTATTCGCAATTAATACTTTTCTTTCGAACACTTCATTGATTTCTCCTTCTTCCGTCTTCTTCTTTTCGCTGTTTCTTATCATTTTCTTTCCGCATATTCATTCATTTCTCACCAAATTCTTCTCTCGCAATTCATTGTCTTTTTATTCCATTTTTTTAATGATTAAAGTATTTAACTGTTTTCCTTGTTTTCTTTTTGGTCTGATTTCCTTTCCTTTCTTGTGTGTGTTATGTTTCCTCTTTTTTCATCTTTTAATGTTTTTTTCTCTTCATCTTTGTCTCTTCGTCATCATGTTTTATACTTCTGTCTTGTTCTTCTTCTCCGTATTTTCTGTAATATGAAACAGAAGATTGAAAATACAGTTTTCTTTGGAACACCTATCATGTTGAGTTTCTCTACTGTTTACCGTCCGTCTCTCTTTTCCGTCTGTTTACCTGATATCATTTTTCTTTCCGTCATGCATGATTCATAATCATAGTTCTCCACTCATTCTTCTCTACCTGCATTTCATCATTTGTACATTGTATTTAAAAATGTAACAAAACACGTTTGCTATTGTGAAGACATTAGATGATAATTTAAGACTGATACGTCTGCACATGTTTCTGTTTTACATGATTTTCTTATGCATGTGTCATGTGTGTGTGTGTGTGTGCGTGTGTGTTCATGTGTATGTGTTTGTGTGTGCGTGTGTGTTGATTGTGTGTGTGTGCGTGTGTGTGATGTGTGTGTTTGTGTGTGTGTGAGTGTGTGTATATATGTGTATATGTGTGCGTGTGTCTGTGTATGTGCGTGTACGAGCGTGCGTGCGTGCGTGCGTGTGGTGTGTGCGTGTGAGCATGTGTGTGTGTGTATGTGTGTGTGTGTGTGTGTGTGTGCGCGCGCGCTTGTCCGTGCGCGAGCGCATGTGTGTGTTCGCACGTGTGTTTAAACATTTTGTGTGTGTGTGTATGTGTGTGTGTGTGTGTGTTGCATGTGCGTGTGTGTAATAATGTGTGTGATAGTGTGTGCATATGTATGTGCGTGTGTCATATATTTGTTATTATTTTGTTGTTGTTGTCGTTTTAGATGCAGATTTGCTTGTATCTTAAGGGCGAGAGTTTGATACTGTTTTAGATACAATTGTAATTTGAAATGTTTGACCGACTGCTACCATCGAATTGTTAGTAAACGAGTAGTTCACAGATATGGAAGTATTGTTTTAATGTACGGGAGTCTAAGGTTTAAGCCCTTGAGTATTTACATTACACAAAGTTCTAAAAATATGGTTTATTGGTATGTGATGTTTTGAGGAAAATGCCAAATAAATCAACTTGTGTCAAATTTTCCTTGGCGGTTTGAAATAGTCTGACGGAACACCGTTGCCATGGATTAATGGAAGTGTGTGCGTGTGTTTGTGTGTGTGTGTGTGCATGTGTTTGTTCTTTGATTTAACGTCTTTTCCTATAAGTGATATTAGACGGGGGAGGGGGGAAATGGAAAATGAATAAACAAAATAGATTGTAGAACGATAGTTGGACGGGTTGGATTGGGGCAGAGGGAAGACAGAAAGGAAAAAGACAGTAGGTGGGAGAACAGAAAAATGGAACGAGAACTTAACACTAACAATTAACTTCAACAATGTGAAGGAAATTGTAACACTAAAACAGAAACCGCATAAAGTTAAAGTAATGCATTAACAGGACTGTGAACTAATGATCCTGAAATTTTAACTAACAAAGATTGATCTGATGTAACTTTTTGGAAATGAGTTTCAGAATACTTTTCTTGAGTAAACATTTTCGGGAAAAAAGAACGTAGCATTTTGCAGTAGAATAAACAGTGAAACAGTATGAATTGTTCGCAGTAAGTACACTTGACATTTTTACAATATTTTGTTTTCAATGCGTTTAGCTGAATACGAAAACGAACAGCAACAATCGATCTCAAATGATACACGGAAGAATACTGCAATCAATTTTTTACATACATTTTGAACGGTAAGTTTTATCATTTGTTGTGTCACAAACTGTTCATTTAAATGTTCATGAAATCTATAGCATTATCAGAATTCTGGGCGCCTTGCTTAGCTGCTCTGTCAACTACTTCGTTGCCGTGAAGACCAACGTGAGAAGGCACCCAGCATAAACTGATATCTGTACCTTTGACCCTTAAACGATGTATAAGATGATGTGCCTCGGTAATTAAATCAGGTCTTGTGTCGGCATTAAAAGACCGTAAGGCATATAATACAGATTTTGAGTCAATAAAGAGAACTACTTTGAAAGACATGGGTTTAAGATTTACTAGATAATGCAATGCTTGGTTAATAGCGACTAATTCCGCTGTAAAGATAGACATGTTTGCCCCAACGAAAAATGACTTTTTTATTTTAAATTTTGGAACGTAAAATGCTGCTCCAGCATATTTATTTTCTAAGACTGATCCATCGGTAAAAATACGAAGGTGGGTAAGGTATTTTTCATCGATGTGTTCTCTTGCTGTGGATATCGAAATGTTGACATATATATATATGTGTGTGTGTGTGTGTGTGTGTGTGTGTGTGTGTGTGTGTGTGTGTGTGTGTGTGTGTGTGTGTGTGTGTGTGTGTGTAACCATCGATGTCAATACAATGGTAATGAACGTGTATAGGTTACACATGTTACAGTAACAGGAAATGTGAACGTGTTTCACAATGAAACTGTTCTCTCTCTTTGTCCCTGTATCCGTCCGTCTCCCTCTCTCTCTGTTTCTGTCTGTCTGTCTGTCTCTCTCCCTCCCTTTCTCTCTCTTCCACGCTCTGTCTGTCAGTCTGTGTGTGTGTCGGTCTGTCTCTTTCTCTCTGTCTCTCTCTTTTTATGTCTTTCTGTTTGTCTGTCCCTCTCTCTGTCCGTCTGTCTCCGTCTCTGTCTGTCTGTCTCTCTCTCTCTCGCTCTCTCTTTCTCTCTGTCTTCCATTGTCTCTGTCTGTCTGTCTGTCTGTCTCTCTCTCTCTCTCTGTCTCTCTCTCTGTTTTCGCCCAACACATCAACGGTACCTCAGGGTGATTAGTTAGCTAGGGAAATGCAGAAGCCGTGGTTCTCAGTTTGGAGATATTTCCCATGATACATAACTCCCAGTGTGGAGATATTCCCATGATACATAACTCCCAGTGTGGAGAAAAGCACTCATCAGATTGTGATAAAAAAATGGCGGATCTATCGGAGGGAGAAATCCGTTCTGTCATGCGAAGAGTTAAGTAGTCCCAAATGCCATGACAGAAGACAGATCACACATCTGGATTTCCTCAAGTCTTGTTCCACTTCCCAGCACTTGGAAGACGTCAGACACATATGGAGAACCAAAGTAGACTTTTTGGATAAAGTTAAGTTTGGCAGTTTAAACTTGAAATTTGAAAACACTTTATGTCTCAAGGAAAGCGATTGGCAGTTTAAACTTGAAATTTGAAAACACTTTATGTCTCAAGGAAAGCGATTGCAGTTTAAACTTGAAATTTGAAAACACTTTATGTCTCAAGGAAAGCGATTGGCAGTTTAAACTTGAAATTTGAAAACACTTTATGTCTCAAGGAAAGCGATTGGCAGTTTAAACTAGAAATTTGAAAACACTTTATGTCTCAAGGAAAGCGATTGGCAGTTTAAACTTGAAATTTGAAAACACTTTATGTCTCAAGAAAGCGATTGGCAGTTTAAACTTGAAATTTGAAAACACTTTATGTCTCAAGGAAAGCGATTGGCAGTTTAAACTTGAAATTTGAAAACACTTTATGTCTCAAGGAAAGCGATTGGCAGTTTAAACTTGAAATTTGAAAACACTTTATGTCTCAAGGAAAGCGATTGGCAGTTTAAACTTGAAATTTGAAAACACTTTATGTCTCAAGGAAAGCGATTGGCAGTTTAAACTTGAAATTTGAAAACACTTTATGTCTCAAGGAAAGCGATTGGCAGTTTAAACTTGAAATTTGAAAACACTTTATGTCTCAAGGAAAGCGATTGGCAGTTTAAACTTGAAATTTGAAAACACTTTATGTCTCAAGGAAAGCGATTGGCAGTTTAAACTTGAAATTTGAAAACACTTTATGTCTCAATGAAAGCGATTGGCAGTTTAAACTTGAAATTTGAAAACACTTTATGTCTCAAGGAAAGCGATTGGCAGTTTAAACTTGAAATTTGAAAACACTTTGTCTCAAGGAAAGCGACATAGGGTTAGTGAACCTATCTTAAAGTTAGTCTAATTTTTTTCTACGCATACAGTGATTAACACATATCAAATCCAAAACAAGTGTGACTGTCCACGTTCAAGCAAACAGGAACCAGAAAAAAAACACAGAAATAGAACAGAACGCATATTTAATAAAACAAGACAAAGACAGGCGCAAATTTTCGGCCAACTGGCCTTTGTCAAGCGTGAATGCACGATCACAAACAAACACCAAATACAAAATTATGAGAAAAAGACTGAAACTTCCCTGCTGCTTCGTCCAGTGGGAGAAAGGGGCCAACTATTAATTAAAGAAATTGAAGTCCATCAATAACAAAATGAAGTTAATACAGATGCATTCAAAAGATACATATGTATGAAGGATAGAAGAAAGAAAATCAAGAGTTAAAGCAAACAAAGAAACAAAGAAAGGGGACAGTGGTTATTAATGATGAATAACAGGGTATGCAGAAAAGAAGTTTTAACTGGAATAAATATTTGTGACTTCCCACCACGAAATCAGTCTTAACTCACAGTCAGTCGAACAGCGCTAGGAGCTGAAAAGGTGACTGAGGGTCTATCTGGGGTGTTTTGACTTTTTCTCAAAATTGATTTCTGTAGACTTTAATCTATCCCCCACATAATTTTTTTTTCTTGAAAAAACAATATTAATCAATTTTAAATCGGTATTTTGATGCACTGATTGCAGCAGAAAGAACGCAATTTTCCTACCAAAAGTAGCCTACCTATTTTTGTCTCTTATTATGAACCGTAACCTGTACAGTACCCGCACATGTAATATACTGATGGAAAGCTCATTGGTGCACCTTTCAGATAATGACAGCTAAAATTAGAAACAAACCGGGTCAAAGCCACCAAATAAAGAAATTTAAGGAAAATGTGTAGGAGAGCACACAAAAACTTTAGAAGCCGTTTTCTCAAAATGGCCGTCATACAACTAAATGACATTAAACATACATAACTTCTACATTTTTTTGAGCACAAGGTTTTATTCAAGTACCAAAATAATCAGCAGAATGCACACTTTCCAGTGATATGTTTATCTCAAAATGCTAGTTAAGACTGATTTCGTGGTGGGAGGCCACATTTATGTTATTTCAAAATCTATGAACACTGTTTTACAGCTAACTAACGATGTGCATGATATGATGTTTATGGGTAGTGTAGTCTAGAGATGTAGGCTTCAGAGAAAGAAGCCACTGCTTTAAATATGTATAATCTTGGTCTTCGAAATAAAGGCGATTTCTTGACTTAGTGTACAGCAATGTGTTTGACATGGGATAAATACCTCTCTTGAGTGTTTAGTGACCGATCTTTGTTAGGAACCAGAAAAACACGAACATAGAATCAGAACGTGTATTTAATACAACCAGACAAGACAGGCGCAAATTTTCCGTCAACTGGCCTTTGTCAAGCGTAAATGTAAGATCACAAACGAACAAACACCAAATACAAACATTAGGAGAAAAAGACTGAAACTTCCCTGTTGCTTAATACCAAAAGTGTTCCTGTTCTTATGTGCAAAGATAGACATAAGAACTTTGCTGAAACCGTCCAATACTATTAGTGCATATCTAATATGAGATTTGATGTGGGTATTGTGAAATAGCTATTTTGCTTCAGTGTTGATAAGATATGAAAGCGTTGTAAGCAATCATACTCTTAGAAAGTTTTGTGTACCGGTATGTGTTGTTTTGATCTGTTTGTTTGCTTGTTTGGTTGGTCGGTTGTTTTGTTTGTTTCTTTGTTTGTTTGTTTCTTTCTTTTTCTCAGTTGATCAACATGGGCTTCTCGAGTAAATTTTTCGACTATGTGGGCTTGTACACTAAGTGCACTGAGGTGTTCCATATTCATATCAGGTATTCATTATTGAAGATGCACCTTTGATACTTGGTTGTTTTGTCGAGCCGTTATTACTATAAACATAAACTATGTTGTAATGCCTACCTCGGAGGATCCCCTATCACTTTGATTTTTCCCGTCACATGGTATTTGCGGCATCGTTACATATGAAGATTATTCCAGACGCAGACAAACTGTCCTGAGAAAACTCCGAAACTGAAAGTGTAAAGCTCAGTTTGTTGAAAGGATCATTGTCGTCTTATTTTGGCTGAACTAATAGATACGATTAATAATACTTCGGTTAAATACATGTATGCGTTTCGAAAAATCTGAATCTGATGTGAAAGGATAAAGACGTTAGTTCTCCACACGCTTGTCTCCCTTTTTCAGTTTGGTTGGTTAGTTGGTTTTGTTGTTGTTTGTTTTCTTTCCCCTCCATCGTGTTTGCATGTCTCCTTCCAGTCTCTTGATATTTCTTTTTTTTTTTTCTTTCATGTTTTCAATTTACATACTTTGTTCTTGCCTCTTTTCGCCATCTCGTCGCGCGCGCACACACACACACAAACATACACAGACACACAAACACACGCTCAAACAAACACACATGCAGAGACACACATACACACATCATACACACAAAATCGCACACACAAAATCGCGCGCACACACACACACACACGCTCAAACAAACACACATACAGAGACACACATAAACACACATCATACACACAAAATCGCTCACACACATACTTACGCGCACACACACATACGAATGAATGTGCACACACACAAACACACACATACAATCATACACACACACACATAATACCACACTCACACAAAACCGCACAATCACTCACACGCACAATCAGACACATACATACACACACACACACACGAATGAATGAATGTATACACACACACACACACACCACACACACACACACACACACACACACACACAACACGCACACACTCGCACACACATATACACAAACACACACACGAAAAAACAAAGCACAAAATTAATGACAATATACTAACAAGCTTACGCTGAAAATATATTCAAATGTATTCGGTCTGACCTGGCTATTTTAATCCTACCCTAATCGTCACAAATATTTCAAGCAGAAGATACGTGCAACTCTAAATAGGTCAATCAGGGTCACACTGCAGTCATTCCCTGATGTACAATATGTACAAAACACGTAATAGTAATAATTCATCAATGCAAATAATGAAAATATAATAACAATAATAGTAATTACAATAAAAACAATTATAATCATAATAACAATAATACCAACAATTATCATAATAATAATAATATGATCAACAACAACAATAATAATAATAATAATGATAATGATAATACTGATGGCCATTCCCTGTTGTAAGACCTGCACACAGTACTTACTACAAATCATTCGCTCCCTCTCTCTCTCCTTCTTCTTGTCTGCCTGTTCTCTCCATATTTCAATTTATCATCGTCCACTTGTATTGACAAAGATTCTCTATCAGCATGTACTTGTATTATTGTAGAACTTCCACAAACGAGGGCTGATAGTAAGAAAAAAATAGGAAGAAAAAGAAAAAGAAAATAAATCAAAAAACAAAAACGGATTCATGTGCTCATGTCATTCCTCTTTAAAATGAACACGAGTTCTTGTTCTTTTTCTCAAAGACCTCTTCTTCCATGGAACTCTGGAGGTTTATAGTTTGTGCGTATCTTATAACAGGGAATAACCGACCGATTTTGAGTTGCCCGTGACTTCTGCTCGGAAATGTGTGTAAAGTTAGGATAGGATTAAAAATAGTCCAGGTCAGACCGAACATATTTTCAATGTAAACTTATTCGTATACGGTCATTAATTTTGTGGTTTGTTTTTTCTCGCGTTCATGCGTGTGTGTATGTGTGTGCCTGTGTATGTGAGTCAGTGTTTGTGTGTGAGAGAGAGAGAGAGAGAGAGAGAGCGAGTGTGTGTGTGTATGTGTATGTCTGTGTGTGTGTGTGTGTGTGTGTTTTAGTTGGAGGGGATAACTTAACTGTTACAAAGAAAGTGCACCCAAAATGCTATCTTGCCCCGTAAAGGCTTTTAACATTTTGACGGAAATGTTTTCTAAGGAAATTTAATTGTCCGAATCATCTTACCTGTATATCAGCAAGTGGTGTCCATGTTTTACACTCTTAGAGCAATGTGGAGATTTCCTGTGATTTGTAGTTAGTGACCCCCCCCCCCCCCCCCCCCCCACACAGAGTTGGTTTGTTATGTATATATTTATGTATTCATTTGTTTTATTCATTTACTTATTTATTCATTCATTTATTTTCAGTTCCATTTTTTAAACATTTTCTTTCGTCTAAAAGCACATTTTTGAATAGACGTTAAAAGAAATAACGAACACACAGAGTTGGTTAGTTCTGCATTTATTTATTCATTTATTTTCCTTTTCCTTCTTTCGTCTGAAAGCATATATACTACACGTCATTATTGAAGGGCCAGGAACGTTTTTGAGTCAATTTTTGAAAGGAGAAATAACCTATTTTCTCTTACTCTTTTCTCCAATTCGTTGCCGTAACTGAATGGATAAGAGCTCAGACAACATTGCAGTTTCCTTTTGGCACGTGTTTGGGGATTTGCCGATTTGCAATGGGCGGCCCAAGGAAGACAATTTCCACACGAAATTGTCGAATCTTCAGCAGGGTCTCTCTGACGACGCAGGCAAGGTAGCGACAAAATTCGCTTTGCACGTGCAAGGCAAGCCCTTTTTGAACACTACTCCAGCCAAAGTTGCCCGCAGACGAGGATAAAAAGGACCCGTTCTTGGTTCGTTTTAACCATGCTTGCAAGACGACGGATGACGGATGAGCAGCGGGGGAGAGCCCTCGCTCTGCTTGATGAAGGCCTAGCGCAGCGGGAAGTTGCTAGACGACTTGAAGTGTCGCATTCCACAATCCAGAGACTGCTGGAGCGCTTCAATGAGACTGGAGCAGTCCAGGAAAGGCGTCACACGGGTCGACCCAGAGTAACGACAAGACAGCAAGACCGCTACCTTGCCCTCTCCGTCCTGAGGGAAAGGGCATCCACTGCGGTGACCTTGAGGGGTCAGCTGAGGGACGCAACAGGTGCTAACATCAGCTGCAGCACGGTGAGAAGACGGCTACATGAGGCAAACTTGAGGTCACGGAGACCGGCCGTCCGACCCGTGCTGTCACCGGTCAACAGAGTGCGCCGCATGACCTGGGCCAGGGAGCACGTGACCTGGACAAGGCAACAGTGGGCCCGGGTCTTGTTTTCGGATGAGTCCAGGTTCACCCTGACCTTTAACGATGGCCGGGCTCGGGTGTGGCGACGTCAAGGGGAGAGGTTCGCTGACGCCACTGTCCAAGAGCATAACCGGTACGGCGGCGGGTCGGTGATGGTGTGGGGTGGCATGAGCCGTGGTACCCGGACCCCCCTGCTCCCCATTGACGGCATCCTGAACGGGGTCCGGTACCGGGACGAGGTTCTGGCGGCCGTGGCACTGCCTGCGCTTGTGGACCTTGGTCAAGGCGCCATCTTCCAGGACGACAATGCACCTGCGCATCGAGCACGCCTTGTGACCGACTTCCTGGAGCAGCATGAAGTCGTCCGTATGGCCTGGCCAGCGTGCTCACCTGACCTGAACCCAATTGAACACCTCTGGGATGTGCTCGGGAGGCGCATCAGGGACAACCACCCCCCACCGGGCACCCTGGCCAGGCTGGTCGACATCCTGCAGATCGAGTGGGCGGCCATCCCTCAGGACACACTCCGTACCCTTGTGGGGTCGATGCATCGGCGCTGTGAAGCATGCATCCAGGCTCGGGGCGGACACACGCGATATTGAAAACAGATTGGCCAAATCTGACACTTTCTGTTTTTTGAAAAGGGGGGGATGTTCCTTTAAATGCATGTGCTGTTCACTAATGGGTCATTGTGCTAATTTCTTTTTCCAAAACAGGTGTGGAAATGATGAAATAAAACATAGAATCAATTCTAAACATTGTCAATTATTTCAACTTAAAATTAGAGAGGAAGGAAGAAGTGGCCCTTAAATTATGATTAGGAGTATATGTGAATAGACGTTAAAAGAAATAACGAACACACACACAACACAACACACACAAAAACAAACAAATACAAACTGAAGGCGTATTTGTTATATAACAAAACAAAACAAGTACAAACAAATTTTCTGCCCAATGAATACGCACGGATATTTTTTGTGTACTTATGATTGCTATTTGCTTGAATGCGGACAGCCACTATGATTTAACCCTTTGATTCCTGCACCCTGGCCACCAGCATCCTGCATGGTCAACCATGCCACCAAAGCAATAACTTCACCCTTTGATTCCCTTACCCTATCCTGCAGGAAGCTGGATAGGGTAAGGGAGTCAAAGGGTGAAATTTTTCACTTGGTGGATACGGTGCGGTAGTCAAAGGGATAAATTGCAGCTAGTTGCTTGTAGTTAGTGATGAAACCGATACTGCTGCACTGCTCATGTCCTTGTGACTTCTCATTGCTGTTGTAACTGTGTCGTCTTTTGTGGTGGTTTTGTAAAATTAACAATGTGTGTAAACGAACAACGTATTTGTATAGACAAAACGCATATGGCACATCACTGAATCCGGAAGCGTGGAATATTGATTTCTAGATTTTATTATACCAGAATCCGAGATCGATCTATACTCCTAATCATAATTTAAGGGCCACTTCTTCCTTCCTCTCTAATTTTAAGTTGAAATAATTGACAATGTTTAGAATTGATTCTATGTTTTATTTCATCATTTCCACACCTGTTTTGGAAAAAGAAATTAGCACAATGACCCATTAGTGAACAGCACATGCATTTAAAGGAACATCCCCCCCTTTTCAAAAAACAGAAAGTGTCAGATTTGGCCAATCTGTTTTCAATATCGCGTGTGTCCGCCCCGAGCCTGGATGCATGCTTCACAGCGCCGATGCATCGACCCCACAAGGGTACGGAGTGTGTCCTGAGGGATGGCCGCCCACTCGATCTGCAGGATGTCGACCAGCCTGGCCAGGGTGCCCGGTGGGGGGTGGTTGTCCCTGATGCACCTCCCGAGCACATCCCAGGTGTTCAATTGGGTTCAGGTCAGGTGAGCACGCTGGCCAGGCCATACGGACGACTTCATGCTGCTCCAGGAAGTCGGTCACAAGGCGTGCTCGATGCGCAGGTGCATTGTCGTCCTGGAAGATGGCGCCTTGACCAAGGTCCACAAGCGCAGGCAGTGCCACGGCCGCCAGAACCTCGTCCCGGTACCGGACCCCGTTCAGGATGCCGTCAATGGGGAGCAGGGGGGTCCGGGTACCACGGCTCATGCCACCCCACACCATCACCGACCCGCCGCCGTACCGGTTATGCTCTTGGACAGTGGCGTCAGCGAACCTCTCCCCTTGACGTCGCCACACCCGAGCCCGGCCATCGTTAAAGGTCAGGGTGAACCTGGACTCATCCGAAAACAAGACCCGGGCCCACTGTTGCCTTGTCCAGGTCACGTGCTCCCTGGCCCAGGTCATGCGGCGCACTCTGTTGACCGGTGACAGCACGGGTCGGACGGCCTGTCTCCGTGACCTCAAGTTTGCCTCATGTAGCCGTCTTCTCACCGTGCTGCAGCTGATGTTAGCACCTGTTGCGTCCCTCAGCTGACCCCTCATGGTCACCGCAGTGGATGCCCTTTCCCTCAGGACGGAGAGGGCAAGGTAGCGGTCTTGCTGTCTTGTCGTTACTCTGGGTCGACCCGTGTGACGCCTTTCCTGGACTGCTCCAGTCTCATTGAAGCGCTCCAGCAGTCTCTGGATTGTGGAATGCGACACTTCAAGTCGTCTAGCAACTTCCCGCTGCGCTAGGCCTTCATCAAGCAGAGCGAGGGCTCTCCCCCGCTGCTCATCCGTCATCCGTCGTCTTGCAAGCATGGTTAAAACGAACCAAGAACGGGTCCTTTTTATCCTCGTCTGCGGCAACTTTGGCTGGAGTAGTGTTCAAAAAGGGCTTGCCTTGCACGTGCAAAGCGAATTTTGTCGCTACCTTGCCTGCGTCGTCAGAGAGACCCTGCTGAAGATTCGACAATTTCGTGTGGAAATTGTCTTCCTTGGGCTGCCCATTGCAAATCGGCAAATCCCCAAACACGTGCCAAAAGGAAACTGCAATGTTGTCTGAGCTCTTATCCATTCAGTTACGGCAACGAATTGGAGAAAAGAGTAAGAGAAAATAGGTTATTTCTCCTTTCAAAAATTGACTCAAAAACGTTCCTGGCCCTTCAATAATGACGTGTAGTATATATTACCTTTTCAGAGAGGACGGTGTTTTTAGTTTGTTTTAGTTTCTCAAGATGACATCTCCGCGCTCGGAACTAATTCCATATGCACTTACCGTCCCATGTGCCATGTGTATGGTGATCATGGCATAAGCCTCAAGCCTGCACATAAACCCATGATCTGGCCAGGTCCTGAGGACTTACCTAGACTACGTTTTACCTAGTCTGTATGTTATACTGGTATGTGGGGCCATGATCAACAAAGCCATGCGACAGGGTGCATGATGATTTATCAGACTATCACTGGAATAGTCTTGGTTACATGTAAATGACGTGTATTAAATAGAAG
Organism: Monoplex corrugatus; assembly: GCA_030674185.1. Taxonomy (NCBI): domain Eukaryota; kingdom Metazoa; phylum Mollusca; class Gastropoda; order Littorinimorpha; family Ranellidae; genus Monoplex; species Monoplex corrugatus. The sequence goes on along the minus strand of CM060314.1, from coordinate 96,830,024 downwards.
GTACGTGCAGACAAGCATATATATTTCACGTCACCGAGTTTAGAAGACTGACGTGACCAGTTTGACGGGGGCGTCAAGGTAAGACAGGGAGCAGTCTTCACGACACAGATGGTCCCGTCTGTCTTCATAAAATCCCCACGGTTTTTTTTTTTTACCAGCGTTACAACAAATAGCACTACACTGTTATATTGTGTTATATTGTATTGTAAGACTATGAAGACCTGTAAGTTTTAAGGACAAAACTACCCTGGATGTATCCATGCAGCATCCACAAGTTACGGTGCCTGACGGAAATCACGTGTCAGCACAAAGAGGATATACGCCGTTGCTCTGGATCCGACCAATGCAGAGGGTAAATTGTGCAGATTCCAAGGGTGTGCAGATTTGGATGGAGCGCGTATGGAATTGCCTGACGAATCCCTCCTATCATTATCATCATCATGTGCCCTACCGCATGACGTTGGCGATTATGGCCCTCCATACGACTATCCCTTTGCGCTGCAAGTATATATATCCCACCCTCTCTTCAGCCACTCTGCAAGTCCGTCCAATTTCCACCCTGGGTCTACCAGGTGTTCTCTATCCCTACAACTTCCCTATTGTGACCAAGTGCTCTAATCTCTTGCCTCATAGAATGTTATAAATGTTGCTCGTCCTTTCCTTATCTTCATTAATGTTCGTCTTGTGTCTGCCTCCTTCAAGACTGTCTCGTTTGTTTTCTTTGCTGTCCATGGAACTCTCAACATTCTTCTTAGAAACCATATTTAAACTTAAAAAATCTATCTTACCGCTATGATACACATTTTCTATAATTGTGACCCTTCAAATTATTCAATTAAATTTAACTTAATTTATATCTTTGTTTCTGTCTTGTCTGGTTGTATGTACGCGTTCCGATTCTTTTTTCGTGTTTTTTTTCTGGTTCCTCTTTGCTTGAACGCGGGCGGTCACACTTTTGGACTTTTGACAAAGGATTTGTTAAAGTCTATATACTTGTAAGCCTACTTCTTGTAAAACTGTTAATGAAAGCTGATCACAATACGATCATAAGGAAATCATGCATAAAGTTTCTCACGTTTATATTTACACGCCTCCAATCTCCATCACACGCCTCCAGAATACTGGACAGGCCCATTCAAACTCCAGTCGGACCACTCATCCAATTTGTTTAAAGGTCAGCCTATTAACCAGGAAATTGATTAGATCAACGAACGCACACACGCCATGTTGCAATTTCATAAACGCACATTAGAAAAAGAACAAGAACACATTTGCATTAATAGCAAGAAACACGAGGGTAGGGGTATCTCACGGATAAAACTCGAAAGACAACACGCAGTCTGAATCTTCACTCGACAAAATACTTTTATTACTACCGTCAATACATGTACACACAATTATCTTCCCCCAAACAATAATTCATCTCGACTTGGACAGCCCTCTCCCTCACACACTTATCGTTGTTTAAACCTTTGGCTCCCTTACCCTATCCACCAGCTGCAAAAACTTTGTGACTCCATCCAACCCCGCTTCTTGCAGGAAGCTAGTGGATAGGGTGAGAATCAAAGGGTTAAGTTTTTGTTTTGCTAGCATGGTTGGCAATGCACGATTCTGGTGTACAGGGTGCGGGAGTCAAAGGGTTAAAGTCCAGCTGACTCAGAGCATATCAGAGCTATAACCGTTTCAAAACACACAATTCAACAGGAAATACAAACATTTAAGTACACATAATGCATTCGCGCACATAATCTAAGGACATGCCCCCGGCGTTGATCACTCCGATTTATCGCACAGGGGAGATTTAAAAAACACCTGAATATATAAATATAAGCATACATAAGGACACCAAAACATAAAAACAGGCATAAATTACCTAAAATTGCTTCCACATCACACCTCCCAACAGCCAAAAAATGCACTTTACTGTTTAAAGCCCAGCCGACTGCGCAGAGCCATGTCAGAGCTTTAACCGCTTCAAAACAAAACTTCAAGAAAAAAAAATTAAGTACACATATCGATGCATTCGCGCACATAATCTTACGTACATGCCCCTGGTGTAGGACCATTCCATCCGATTTATCGCACAGGGGAGATTTAAAAAAACCTGAATACAAATATAAGCATACATAAGGACACCAAAACATAAAAACAGGCATAAATTACCTAAAATTGCTTCCACATATCTCACCTCCTTAGAGACAAAAATGCACTTAATACATGTACCCAATCAGCAATCCGAAGAAAAAGTACGTAAGACTTAATCGAAAAAATACAGGTGAATGGACCATTTAAGGCAGAAAATAAGTAGAAATGACAAAGCAAGGCAACAGGGCAGAAACAAAGAGTGACAGAAAAGGAAATTTCTAGCGCAGAATTTCCAGAAGGTGGGGATACCATTTGTATTGAAAGAGCCCCCCGGCAACCCAACGGGGGAGCAGAGGGGATTAAAAAATATACGTGAACACAAATTTAAACTATAAGGGCACTAAACCAAAAATAGACCTGTACTTGAAATTGTTTCCGCATAGCTCATTGTACCAGAGCCAAAACATGAATTTAATACATGTACCCAATAATCAATTCTAAGATAAAGTACAGGAGACTTGATCGAACGCGTACAGATGAATGGACCTGCAAGGCAGTAAATGATGGGAAGAAATGACAAAGCAAAGGTGGAAGACAAAAAACCGCGACAGAAAAGGGCATTTCTAGCACACAATTTCCAGAAGGTGGGTATACTATTTATACTGAAAGAAACCCCCGGCATCCTCAAAAGAGGATTTTTGTTTATTTTTAACGAATAAATTTTAAACCAGTCTGAACTTGCCAAGCAACCGTAAATCTACATTCACACACAATAGAGCCTTCATTAGAAAATGCACACACAAGCGTACTCGCCGGACCCAACAGACCCAAACATTCGCAATACCTCACCCATGAACTTAGAAACAAAAACAAAAAAAACGTAAAAATTGGATGATGTCTTGAAAAGATTCTTTAAAGAGCGTTACACACACACACCATACACATACAATATAAACACACAAATACAGAATCACACTCCACAAAACAGGGTAAAATGTTTTCCTTAAATAGCGAAAGGCAGGAAAATGCAGTTAGATTTTCATATTGCTTATAAAACAGCCGACATCTAGATAACATGGCCAACAGCACACACACTACAAACTAACTCAGTTAATCAAAAAAAAAATATATATATAGAACAAATGTACAACCATCCTTTCAAGTTTCAATTTAGTTTTTAAAAAAATTCCCACAACACTCCGTTTAGCCCGTTGACTACTACTGCCTGTCCACCCGAATCCTGCATTGTTAACCATGCTAGCAAAGCCAAAACTTGACCATGATTCCCTCACCCTAACCTCCAGCTTCCTGCAGGAAGTTGATGGATACGGTGAGGGAGTCAAAGGGATACGTTTTTGCAATTGGTGGACAGTGTGCGGGAGTCAAAGGGTTAAAAAGAATTGAAAAAAGAAAAAAAAACATACAAAAAACAGACCAATCCATCCAAGTCTCAATTAAAACTTTCCCATACGCATGGTCATACGTGAAATCGCATTATATCTTGTCAAAACGTAAACATTACCCGCTATCTTGAAAAGGTTCTTTAAAGAGTGTTAGAAAATGCAGTACGAATTTCTCACTTGACAGAAAGGAACTTAATTACAACTTTCAGAAATAGTCATAAATATAGCTTCATAAATAACCCATAATTGAAATAGTCACAATAAAATATTTATATATATATTTAAACGAAACAATTTTAAATCAACAGCAGTCTTGTCTTTACCACGCAACCATACATTCACAACCACACACAATACAGCCTTCATTTGAAAATGCACACACACCATACTCACCCACCACCACCCCTAAGGCCAACTGACCTAAACATCCACCATAACCCATCACACCTAAAAAACAAAAAAACAAAAACTACCACGACGAAAACATCCATACACAGAAACGATTAGGACTCGTAATCACCGTCCATATCCCACTATAACACACACCCCCATCCAAAAAAACAAAGCACACACCTCGCACATGTCTTACACACACACACCACACACAAACACAGGCACCACACACAAATTAGACAGACAATATAAACACACAGTCACACACACTCCACAAAAGAGGGTATAAAATGTTTTCCTTAAATAGCGAAAAGCAGGAAAATGCAGTTAGATTTTCATATAGCTTATAGAACAGCCGACATCTGGATAACATGGCCAACATCACGCTCACTACAAACTCACATTTAATCCAAAAAAAATATAGAAAAACAAATGTACAACCATCCTTTCGAGTTTCATTATAGTTCTTAAAAAATTCCCACAACACTCCGTTTAGCCCGTTGACTACCACTGCCTGTCCACCCGAATTCTGCATTGTTAACAAAGCAAAATGTTGACCATGATTCCCTCACCCTAACCTCCAGCTTCCTGCAGGAAGCTGATGGATACGGTGAGGGAGTCAAAGGGTTACGTTTTTGCAATTGGTGGATAGTGTGCGGGAGTCAAAGGGTTAAAAAGAATTGAAAAAAAAAAGGGAAAAACCCCCCACAAAAAACAGACCAATCCTTCCAAGTCTCAATTTAAACATTTTCCCATACGCATGGTCATACGTGAAATCCCATTATATCTGGTCAAAACGTAAACGTTGCCCGCTATCTTGAAAATGTTCTTTCAAGAGTGTTAGAAAATGCAATACGAATTTCTCACTTGACAGAAAGGAACTTAATTACAACTTTCAGAAATAGTCATGAAAATAGCTTCATAAATAACCCATAATTGAAATGCAGTCACACAATAAAATTATATATATTTAAACGAAACAATTTTAAATCAACAGCAGTCTGTCTTTACCACACAACCGTACATTCACAATCACACACAATAGAGCCTTCATTAGAAAATGCACAAACACCATACTCACCCACCACCACCACCACCCCTAAGGCCAACTGACCTAAACATCCATCATAACCCATCACACATAAAAAAACAAATAAAAACTACCACGACGAAAACATCCATACACAGAAACGATTAGGACTCGTAATCACCGTCCATATCCCACTGACACCCCCCCTCCAAAAAAAACAAAAGCACACACCTCGCACATGTCTTACACACATGTATACACCACACACAAACGCACGCACCACACACATACACGCACAAATTAGACACAGACAATATAAACACACACACACACTACACTACACAAAAGAGGGTAAAATGTTTCCCTTAAATAGCGAAAGGCAGGAAAATGCAGTTAGAATTTCATATTACTTATAGAACAGCCGACATCTAGATAACATCATGGCCAACAGCACACAACTACAAATTAACTAATTTAATCCAAAAAAATATAGAAAAAACAAATGTACAATCATCCTTTCGAGTTTCAATTTAGTTTTTAAAAAAATTCCCACAACACTCCGTTTAGCCCGTTGACTACCACTGACTGTCCACCCGAATCCTGCATTGTTAACCATGCTAGCAAAGCCAAAACTTGACCATGATTCCCTCACCCTAACCTCCAGTTTCCTGCAGGAAGCTGATGGATACGGTGAGGGAGTCAAAGGGATACGTTTTTGCAATTGGTGGATAGTGTGCGGGAGTCAAAGGGTTAAAAAGAATTGAAAAAAGAAGGGAAAACCCACAAAGAAGGACCAATCCTTCCAAGTCTCAATTTAAACATTTTCCCATACGCATGGTCATACGTGAAATCGCATTATATCTTGTCAAAACGTAAACGTTGCCCGCTATCTTGAAAAAGTTCTTTAAAGAGTGTTAGAAAATGCAATACGAATTTCTCACTTGACAGAAAGGAACTTAATTACAACTTTCAGAAATAGTCATAAAAATAGCTTCGTAAACAACCCATAATTTTAATAATAATTACAATATTTATATAGCGCAAAATCTCGACAAAATCAAATCTAAGCGCTGATAATTGAAATACAGTCACACAACAAAACATTTCTATATATTGAAACGAAACAATTTTAAATCAAAAGCAGTCTGCCTTTACCACGCAACCATACATCCACAACCACACACAATAGAGCCTTCATTAGAAAATGCACACACACCATACTCACCCACCACCACCACCACCCCTAAGGCCAACTGACCTAAACATCCACCATAACCCATCACACCTAAAAAACAAAATAAAAATAAAAACTACCACGACGAAAAACATCCATACACAGAAACGATTAGGACTCGTAATCACCGTCCATATCCCACTATGACACCCTCCCCCCCTCCAAAAAAAACAAACAAATGCACACACCTCGCACATGTCTTACACACACACACACACGTGCACACGCAAATTAGACACAGACAATATAAACACACAGTCACACACACTCCACAAAAGAGGGTATAAAATGTTTTCCTTAAATAGCGAAAAGCAGGAAAATGCAGTTATATTTTCATATAGCTTATAGAACAGCCGACATCTAGATAAGATGGCCAACAGCACGCTCACTACAAATTAACACATTTAATCCCAAAAAAATCTAGAAAAACAAATGTACAACCATCCTTTCGAGTTTCAATATAGTTCTTTAAAAAATCCCACAACACTTGTTTAGCCCGTTGACTACCATCACATGTCCACCAGAATCCTGCATTGTTAACAATGCTAGCAAAGCAAAAAACTTGACCATGATTCCCTCACCCTAACCTCCAGTTTCCTGCAGGAAGATGATGGATACGGTGAGAGAGTCAGAGGGATACGTTTTTGCAATTGGTGGACAGTGTGCGGGAGTCAAAGGGTTAAAGAATTGAAAAAGAAAAAAACAGACCAATCCTTCCACTAACAACCACCCCATCCCCCACAAAAATAAAAAGCACACACCTCGCACATTGTCTTACACCCACACACACATGCACCACACAGACAATATAAACACAATCACACACATATATGCGCGTGCGCACACACATACCAGATAATAAACACAATCACACACACGAAACACTCCGCAACAGAGGGTAAAATGTTAGAATGCAAAATGCAGGATGATACAGTAAAGAGTTTCATATTGCTTATAGCTCAGCCGACATCTACAACATCATGGCCAACAGCACATTACAAATAACTCGCGTTTAATTAAACAGACCAAAAACAAAAAACCCATCCGCTATACCCCACCACACCCACGGGGGGGGAAAAAACTATCACGACGGAAACACGCATACACAGAAACCACAACGCAGACACGTCCATATCCCACTGTAACAACCGCCCCACCCCAACCCCAAAAAAACAAAACAAAAAAAAGCACACAACTCGCGCATTGTCTTACACACACCCCTGCCTGTAACCTCGCCCCAAACACACACACACTTTATACGTTACAGTAATCAAAATAAGACAAAATGCTGTATTTCCCAAGTTAAATGTTCATCGGAAATTTAAGTATTGTTATAATCAATGCTACCATACAACGGAAATTAAAGTATTGATATTAATCAATGCTACGATACAGTTGCCATCGAAAGGTTTAAGAAAAAATAGCCGTGGTAATCAGTGCCACTTTTCCTTTAATGTGAAATAAACTATGGTAATAAACACTACCATACAGCAATGTTCATGTAAAATTAAAAAAAAACATCACCACCACCATTGGACAGTTTTCATCAGAGAAGAAAAAAACTAGGGTAATCACCACCGTACATTTTTCACCATTTTTGTTTTAATGCCCAGCCTACTGCACGGAGCATTTTCCCCCCTTTTATTGTTGTTTAAAGCCCAGCCGACTGCGCAGAGCCATATCAGGGCTATAACCGCTTCAAAACACAAAACTTCAAGAAAAAAAAAGTACACATATCAATGCATTCACGCACATAATCTAAGGACATGCCCCCGGCATAGGACCATTCCGTCCGATTTATCGCACAGGGGAGATTTAAAAAACATCTGAATACAAATATAAGCATACATAAGGACACCAAAACATAAAAACAGGCATAAATTACCTAAAATTGCTTCCGCGTATCTCACCTGTTTAGAGCCAAAAATGCACTTAATACATGTACCAATTATCAATCTGAAGAAAAAAATACGTAAGACTTTATCGAAAAAACTCAGGTGAATGGACCATTAAGGCAGAAAATAAGTAGAAATGACAGATAGGAAGGCAACAGGGCAGAAAGAGCGACAGAAAAGAGGAAATTCTAGCACAGAATTTCCAGAAGGTGGATATTTATACTGAAAAAAAACCCGGCAACCCAGCGGGGGGCTCAGGTTATAATCGTCTCAAAACGTACACAACTCAATGGAGGAAAAAAACTGTAAACAAATTACTCGTCAATGCATTCGCGCACATAATCTTAGGATATGCTCTATGCATTTACCACTCCGAATTTATTCCAAGGGTTTAAAAAATCTGATTACAAATTTAAACAAACACTAAATCATAACGTGGGCCCAAAATTACCTAGAATTTCGGCACATCACATTTCCTTACAGCAAACAATGCACTTAATACATGTATGTACCCTATCATGTTTTGTTGACAGCCCAGCGACTGTGTAGTCATATCAAGGTTACAACCATTTCCAAAAATAATGCTTCAACAGGGAAAAAACAGGGAAAAGAAATTTTAAGTACACATACCAATGCATCACATACATAATCTAAGGAAATGTCTCTGGCGTTGACCAACCCTGTCCAATTCATCACACGTGGGCTTTAAACAGAATACCTGAATACAAAGTCAAATATAAGTAAGGACACCAAAACATACAACGGGCCTAAATTACTTAAATTTGCTTCCGCAAATCCCATATGCATAACGCCAAAAATGCACTTAACACATGTACCCAATCGCTATTACTATGATTTTTGTTTCAAGCCCAGCCGACTGCGTACAGCCGTATCAGGGCTATAACCTTTTCTAAACATGCACCATACCTTCAACATGAAAAAAAAAAACTGTCGTGAAGGTTGGAAAATATTTCAATCACATACACACACACAATCCTGCAGGATGTCCAAAATGACCACTTGAAAAAAAAATGTCTCGCTCCAAAGTAAAGGAATGAAGAACAGAAAAGAGGAAATTTCTAGCTCAGAATTTCCAAAAGGTGGAGTACTATTCGTGACCTCTCAGCACGAAATCGGTCTTAACTAGCATTTTGGGTATTTTGAGATACATATCACTGGAAAGTGTACATTCTGTTCATTATTTTCGTACCTGAATAAAGCTTGTACTCCAAAAAAAATGTAGAGAAGTTACATATGTTTAAAGTCACTAAGTTGTTTGACGGCCATTTTGAGAAAACGGCCTCTGAAGTTTTTATGTACTCTCCTACACATTTTCCTTAAATTTATTTGGTGGCTTTGGCCCGGTTTGTTTCTAATTTTAGCTGTCATTATCTGAAAGGTGCACCAAAGAGCTTTGTCAGTATATTACATGTAAGTTTACGATTTTCTACCCAGCAAAATGGGAAAGGATAGGGTAGAGGATATAATTGGACCTCATGGCCTTGGTACACAAAATGAAAGGGAGGGAAACGTTTACAATGGGCACTGATGAATTGAGTTCATAGTAGGAAACACCTGGTCTGAGTAGCCTAATAGAAGAAAATGCACTTGGACGAGTCCAGGAGATAATACCAAAAACCAGATGACACCGTGCTAATTGCGGAAAGTGAAAGGAACCTACAAAACCTTGTGAATATACTTTAAATAGAAAGCAAAGGTAAGGGGTTGGAACTAAACAGCAGGAATACTGAAGTCATGGTGATCTGTAAAAAACATGAAATCCCCTCATCCAAAATAACAGCGAAAGGCACAACCTTGAGACAGGTTCTTAAGTTTCATTACCTGGGAACGATCATTTCACCAGACGGCAGATGCACATCAGAAATAGCCAGCAGAATCGGCCAAGCCGAAACATTCAAGAAGATGGAAAGCATTCTTACCAACAAATGCCTATCAATTAACATCAGGAAGAGAGTTCTGGAATGTTATATAGATCCAATACTGTTGTACGGTTGCGAGGCGTGGACAGTCAACAAGCAAAGCCAGAACAAGATTGAGGCAGCCGAGATGTGGTTTCTAAGAAGGATGTTGAGTTCCATGGACAGCAAAGAAAACAAACGAGACAGACTTGATGGAGACAGACACGATCATTCATACGGAAGATTACACAAAGGCAGGCAACATCCATAGGCCATTTTATGAGGAAAACACCTGGTCACAACGGGAAAGACGGGGGGAAGGAGTGCACCGGTTGGACCCGGGGAGAAGATACTAGACGGACTTGCAGTGTGGCTGAAGACAGGGAGGGTGGAAGAGATGCTTGAGGCAACAAGAGACAGACAGATGGAAGTCCATATTCGCCAACGCCATGCTGCAAGGCACCTGATGATGATTAAGTATAATATACGGCATACGGGTTTGTTTTTTTTAAACAAGCGAGAAGTTTTGCAAACTTGTTTTCACTGTTCCAACAATTGTGTCATGACCAAACATCAGCCCCTTTAACACAACAATGTGTTAAGGTTAGAACGGGGTTAAGGTTAGTAGTGGTTATTATTACTTTTTTCAGGTTAGATTCGGCGCGACATTTGTTCGGGCACAGTTGTCGGAACCACAAACGCCATTCACCTGACGTTATCAGAACGGCACCGAGAAAATGTATGTGATAATGGGAAGGTCATACATGTTTTTCAAAACTTGCTGGCGATCAGCATATTCATCATCATCAGGTGCCCTGCCGCATGGCGTTGGCGACCATGGACCTCCAGCCATCTCTCTCTCGTTGCCCCAAGCATCTCCCCCACCCGCCTCGTCCCCAGCCACTCTGCAAGTCCGTCCAGCATTTTCTACCTGAGTCTACCTGGTGCTCTCTTTCCCTCCAGCTTTCCCGTTATGACCAGATGCTCCAAATCCCCCTTCCTCATAAAATGGCCTATAAATGTTGACTGTCTTTTCCTAATCTTCCTTATGAGTGATCTGCTTGTGTCTGCCTCCATCAAGACTGTCTCGTTTGTTTTCTTTGATGTCCATGGAACTCTCAACATCCTTCTTAGAAACCACGTCTCGGCTGCCTCAATCTTGTTCTGGCTTTGCTTGTTGACTGTCCCCGCCTCGCAACTGTACAACAGTATTGGTTCTATATAACATTCCAGAACTCTTCCTGATGTCAATTGATAGGCATTTGTTGGTAAGAATGCTTTCCATCTTGAATGTTTTGGCTTGGCCGATTCTGCCAGCTATTTCTGATGTGCATCTGCAGTCTGGTGAAATGATCGTTCCAGGTATTTAAACCCAACCTGTCTCAAGGTTGTGCCGTTTGCTGTTATTTTGGATGAGGGGATTTCATGTTTTTTACAGATCACTATGACTTCAGTCTTCCTGTTTAGTTCCAACCCCTTACCTTTGCTTTCTATTTAAAGTATATTCACAAGGTTTTGTAGGTTCCTTTCACTTTCTGCAATTAGCAGTGTCATCTGCGTATCGAATGCTTTATTTTTCCTCCAACCTTTAATCCATGGTCTTCCTCTAGTTTTCATGTTTTTTGCTGTAAAGTGAAAACAAATCTAGTGATAAAACACAACCCTGTCTGACTCCTCTTTTGATGTTTTGGAAAGAGCTTATGTTTTTTATTCTTATTGCAGCTGTTTGTTCCCAGTACATATTTCTGATTATTCGTAGATCTTTTCCATCACTATCGAGTCTTTCTAGTTGGTGAATCAATTCTTCATGTCTGACCCAATCGAAAGCCTTGGTATAGTCAAAGCATAAATATAAATCCTTGTTCACCTCGACTGACCTCTGATAGTTCTTATGATGTATATGGCATTAATAGTTCCTTTCCATTCCACAAATCCACACTGTTCATCTATTTCTTTTGATTCTATTCCTTGTCATGATTATTTTAATAGGATCTTGATTACATGACTCAAACTGATTGTGCGATGGATTTCGCATTCTATGGGCCGTCTTCTTTGGAAGTGCAATAAAAATTGATGTTGACATATCTTTGGGGATTTTCCAATGTCGTAAATTTCATTCAGGAGGACTTATTTTTTTCTATACGAATTCTCCAGGGCTTCAATCATCTCTGTGGTAATGTTGTCTGGTCCTGGGGCTTTTCCTGGTTCGTCTTTTTCAATGCTGCTTTAGCTAACTTCATCTTTCATTATGGGTGGTCCTTCAAAGTTCTGTCTTGTGTTCTACGTTTCTGTCATCTTCAAAAGGTCTTTAGTGTACTCTCCCCACCTACCTAATATTTTATCCATTTTCCATGCTATGCTAGATACAGCCTGAAAAAAGCCAAATAATGTTTGTACAAAACAATCACCAATGCCAATTAACTAAGAACGGCTTTGTACAAATGACCAATGCCAATCAACTGTAAGAACATCTTATACAAATCTTTCATGCCAATCAACTGTAAGAACAGTCTTATACAAATCTTTCATGCCAATCAACTGTAAGAACAGTCTTATACAAATCTTCATGCCAATCAACTGTAAGAACAGTCTTATACAAATCTTCATGCCAATCAACTGTAAGAACAGTCTTATACAAATCTTCATGCCAATCAACTGTAAGAACAGTCTTATACAAATCTTTCAATGCCAATCAACTGTAAGAACAGTCTTATACAAATCTTTCATGCCAATCAACTGTAAGAACAGTCTTATACAAATCATTCATGCCAATCAACTGCAAGAACAGTCTTATACAAATCATTCATGCCAATCAACTGTAAGAACAGTCTTATACAAATCATTCATGCCAATCAACTGTAAGAACAGTCTTATACAAATCATCATGCCAATCAACTGTAAGAACAGTCTTATACAAATCATTCATGCCAATCAACTGTAAGAACAGTCTTATACAAATCATTCATGCCAATCAACTGCAAGAACGACCTTGTACAAATCGCTAACGCCAATTAACTCTAAGGACCTTGTACAAATCACTAACGCCAATTAACTCTAAGAACCACCTTGTACAAATCAGTAATGCCAAGTCAACTCTAAGAACGACCTTGGGTCTATTCGTATCAAATGCTAATTGTGTACACAAAGCGCCTACATTTGCTTTAACCGATGTTTTTTGTAACAACGCATGGCATGGCCACTTTTTGTGGAGTTCTCGCTTTTTCCTATAAATTGAAATGGTATTTTAATGGACTGATGGCAGCAGAAAGAATGCAATTTCTTACCAAAAGTACCTATTTGTCCTTAATTGCGAACCGTAACCTGTACCGAACCTTACATGTAATATACTGACAGAAAACTCTTTGCTGCACCTTTCAGATAATGACAGCTAAAATTAGAAACAAACCGGACCAAAGCCACCAAATAAATTTAAGGAAAATGTGTAGGAGTGTACATAAAAACTTCAGAGGCCGTTTTCTCAAAATGGCAGTCATACAACTTAAATGACTTTAAACATACATAACTACATACATAACTACATTTTAGTACGAGCTTTATTCAGGTACCAAAATAATCAGCAGAATGTACACTTTCCAGTGATATGTATCTCAAAATACCCAAAATGCTAGTTAAGACCGATTTCGTGCTGGGAGGTCACAAATGGTACGCCCACATGTCTGTAAATTTCCGTTAGGCAAGACACCTTAGACATGTAAAAGATCTATACACAGTTGGTCCATCTTTTCTGAAACCATTTCTGCCCTTTCTCTCAAACCTTAAATACATGCTGCCTATGGGAAAGGTATCCCAAATTACAAACGCAAAATCAGTTCACTAAATATGAACATGGTACAAAAGCGAATAATAGAACTAAATATAACAACACCACTAATTCCATTAATGCCGATTTTTGGTACATTACTTTTGTTTAAAGCCCAACCGACTGCGCAGAGCCCCGGCAACCCAACAGGGGATATGTCCAGGTAATACGTGCAAACACTAAATATATAAAAAGAAAACATAACAGCCCTGGGAGCAAAACTTGCTCAGTGCTGTCAACCTTTACTCTTGTAATAATAAAATGTCCAATTAATACGTGCAACACTGAAGTACACAACTGGGATGTAAACTTGATCAACGCTCTGTCAACCGTCAACATTGACTAACACACACACACAAACAAAAACAGCCAACATACACACGAATCAGGCAGGCACGAGTTCTGGCCCACAAACATTCTGGTTTTGTCATCCTGGTTCCAGTACCACGAATTCCTGTTCTTGTGATCCAAACTCTTATAATCAAGTCTAGGGAACTAGATCTACCTATGCATGTGCCTTTCCCCGGAGTTGCCGTTTGTTGGATTCCTTGGAGTCGCCGTTTTCTTAAGTCACTCGGTGCACATTTCCCTGGAGTTGCTGTAATCAACATTTCCCCGATTGCGCTGTAGTTGCCGTTTCCTGTTGTCGCCATATTGCCATCGCCCCGAGTTGTCATCGTTTCCCTGGAGTCGTCGTAGTCTTCCATTTCCCTGGAGTCGTCGTAGTCTCCATTTCCCTGGAGTCGTCTTCCATTTCCCTGGAGTCGTCATAGTCTCCATTTCCCTGGAGTCGTCTCCATTTACCTGGAGTCGTCGTAGTCTCCATTTACCTGGAGTCGTCGTAGTCTCCATTTTCCTGGAGTCGTCGTAGTCTCCATTTTCCTGGAGTCGTGGTCTCTATTTTCCTAAAGGCTGGAGTCGTAGTCGCCATTTCCCTGGAGTCGCCATTTTTCTAGAGTCTCCATTTTCCAGGAGTCGCCGTAGTTGCCATCTTCCTGCAGTCGCCATTTTCCTGAAGTCGTAGTCGCCATTTTCCCGGAGTCGTCATTTTCCTGGAGTCACTGCAGCCATTTTCCTGGAGTCTCCCTTTTCCTCAATCCGCCACTTTTCTGGAGTCGTCGTAGTCGCCGTTAACCCGAGTCATAGTCACCTTAACCTAGAGTCGTGGTAGTCGCCATTTTCCTGGAGTCGTCATAGTCGCCATTTTTCTGGAGTCGTCAGTCATTTCCCCAGAGTCGTAGTCGCCATTTACCTAGAGTCGTCATTTTCCTGGAGTCGTCATCATTTCCCCAGAGTCGTCGTAGTCGCCATTTACCTGGAGTCGTCATAGTCGCCATTTCCCCAGAGTCGTGGTAGTCGCCGTTTACCTAGAGTCGTCATTGTCGCCATTTACCTAGAGTCGTCATAGTCATTTCCCCAGAGTCGTGGTAGTCGCCGTTTACCTAGAGTCGTCAGTCATTTCCCCAGAGTCATTTTCCTGGAGTCGTCATTCCCAGAGTCGTCGTAGTCGCCGTTTACCTAGAGTCGTCATAGTCGCCGTTTTCCTGGAGTCGTCATAGTCATTTCCCCAGAGTTGTGGTAGTCGCCATTTTCCTGGAGTTGTCATAGTCGTCATTTCCCCAGAGTCGTCGTAGTCGTCGTTACCTAGTGTCGTAGTCGCCGTTAACCTGGAGTCGTAGTCGTCAATCTGGAGTCGTAGTCGTTAACCTGGAGTCGTAGTCGTTAACCTGGAGTCGTAGTCGTTAACCTAGAGTCGTAGTCGTTAACCTAGAGTCGTAGTCGTTAACCTAGAGTCGTAGTTACCTGGAGTCGTAGTCGTTAACCTGGAGTCGTAGTCGTTAACCTGGATCGTAGTCGTTAACCTGGAGTTGTAGTCGTTAACCTGGAGTCGTAGTCGTCGTTAACCTGGAGTTGTAGTCGTTAACCTGGAGTCGTAGCCGTTACCTAGAGTCGTAGTCGTTAACCTGGAGTCGTAGTCGTTACCTGGAGTCGTAGTCGTTTACCTAGAGTCGTAGTCGTTTACCTAGAGTCGTAGTCGTTAACCTGGAGTCGTAGTCGTCAACCTGGAGTCGTAGTCGTCAACCTGGAGTCGTAGTCATTTACCTAGAGTCGTAGTCGTTAACCTATCGTTTACCTGGAGTCGTAGTCGTTTACCTGGAGTCGTAGTCGTTTACCTAGAGTCGTAGTCGTTTACCTAGAGTCGTAGTCGTTTACCTAGAGTCGTAGTCGTTAACCTGGAGTCGTCGTTAACCTGGAGTCGTCGCCGTTCACCCACAGTCGCCGTTTTCCCGCGTTGCCGTAGTCGCCATTTCCCCGGAGTCGCCGTCGCCGCCATTTCTCAGAGTCGCCATTTCCCTGCAGTACATATACAAATAGTTTGTGGGCTGCACCTTTCATTAGAACTTGAATAATTCAGGGGCCCTTTACGTGCACAGCTAATTTTAAACCCAACCATTAAGACTATCAGTTTTCGAGGTGTGAATGCTTGATTTTACGTTTGCATAAGCATTATAATATATAAGCCACGATGGCCGACATAGTTTACAGGATCTTTAACATATTTAAGGATGAACATATTTGCTTTACATGTGTCTGCCTGTTGTCTCATCTTCTATAAAGCACTTGTGGTTCATCTGTTTTGATCATAACGTTAGTTGATATGCCCTTCCCTTGTTTGTTCATTCTTCCTTTATTCTTTTTGATCCTAAAAAAAGGGAAAGTTAGTCTCTACCATCTCACTCCCCTAGAACCCCAGGGTTATGGCACTATCTAGGTAGAACCTCAGGACTTGGCCAGCTCATGGGTTTGTGTGCAGGCTTAAGACTTGTGCCGTGATCATTTTGGATCTTCATCACATGGCACCTGTGACGTTAGTGCATGTGAAATTCATTCCGAGCACGAAGACGTCATCTTGAGAACTTGGAATTAGAATTTGATTCTATGACTATAGAATATATGTACTTTTTTACCCTACTGTTGGGATTTTCAATCTTTTATTGTTATTTTTTCTTTAGAGCCCAGCCGACTGCGTAGAGCCATATCAGGGCTATAAACCCATTTCAGAACATATTTCAACAATGGGGAAAGTACACATAATGCATTCGCGCACACAATATAAGGATTATGCCCCTGGAATCACCGACCATTCCAATTTATTGCACAGGGGATATGGAAAACATACCTTAACACACATTGAACATTACCGACGGCACTTAAACATAAAAACGGCCCTACATTACCTAAATTGCTTTTGCATATCGCATTTCCTTACAGTCAAAAACCCACTTTATATATGTACACAATTATCAATCCTTACAGAAAGTACGTAAGACTTAACACATACAGGTGAATGGACCAAAGGCAAAAATTAAATGAAAAAGGAAAGGAACAAGAGCGACAAAAGATGAAAATTTCTAGCACATAATTTCCAGAAGGTGGGGATTTAATATACTGAAAGAGCCCCTGGTATCTCCACAGGGCCGTTGTTAAGGCCGACGTGTACTTGCTTTACATATGTAACAGGGAAACGCCAAACCAACTAGCACACAGAAATCAGTTTTATTACCCAACTAGCACATAGAAATCACTTTATTACCCAACTAGCACACAGAAATTGTTTTATTACAATGTTCCCTTTGTCACCGTGTTACACAGAAATCAGTGTTTTATTACAATGTTCCCTTTGTCACCGTGTTACGGTTCATCTCCGTTCATCATTGTGACAGTTATTCCGTTTGACCCCTCCCTCGGTTGTGGTGCCTTCTTGTATATTTGTGTTTTTTTTTTATTAATATAAATGGTATAGGAGTAGAGAAGATAGGACCATCTGTAAACATCCAATGGGACCCAATGATACTATCCTTTAATACGCGTTTTTAATTTAAGGGGCATATTCGATCATACAAATGAAGGCGATTTCAGTACTAGCAGATCTGCCATTTAACAGAACACTACATCGTTACCATTTACACCTGCAATATTATTTCACACAATACATACAATATTTACATTTTAACAACTCATACGGTATTTGCCTTTTCAACACCTACGTGACGAATGTCACGTTTTACAAAGTTATCTGGACAAGCCTACAGCTTCAGTGTAATCATCTGAACCACTCACCTTTCTCAAAACTCAGGTGTCTCGAAGACAACATGCAACTGACATGACGTGACGGCGTTCTTCATGTGACGTCGTCCTGATGTCATGACGTCATCCTCGACGACGAACCAGACGTGGTCCCTGGTGATGTGATCCTTGACGTGGATCTCATTGTGGTCCTTGGTGTGGTTCTAGTTACCTGAAGATGTTCTCCCTTCAAAAGTGTTCCACCATGTCTTTTGCTCTGAACCGTAGTTCTTGTAGTTCTAGAAGGCTGAAATGTCCCGATACTTGTAGACTAAGATCCATACTCTTGTCCTCGCCTCGATAACTAAACATCGACGTCCTTGATGGTCGTTCAGATTGGTTCAGTTCAGGACTACAATAATCTTGGTTTTTCTTTTTCTTTTTTTGTGTGTGTGAGTGGGGGGGGGGGGGTGTTAGTTGTAGCGTCGTGTCCAAGTCTGCAGAGTCAGGCAACACTGCTGGTAGACATCGAGATGGGGCAGTGGGTTTTAGTCTGGACAGGATGATGAACATGGGATGGGACTGTACAAGATCAGTGGGGTTGGATGTGAAAAGGAAAGGGGGCGGGGGGAGCGGCAAGTTAGGCGCAGGCAGGATCAAGCGAGGGCGAGGTGGGTCAGGATGGAGGATGGACTGGGGAGTGGGGATCCAGCTTCAGATATTCCATTAGTCCCAGTCTGTTTTTCCCCAACTGTTTTGCGTCCTGTACTGCTTCAGTCTTTGGAGACAGGGAGATGCTTGGTCTGCCGATCTTTTTGTTTGCTGTGGCGTTTGTCTTATGGGAAGGGTCGGGAGGATTTAATGGAGGGGCTGAGTGGGCTGGAAGGACAAGACTTCAGTAAAGAAACTGATGAATAGAAGGGATGAACGGAAAGAAAAAGAAGACATTTTACTGTTCTGAATACTGGAGCGACTTACTAATCTAACAATAACGCATGAAAATGAATAGGAAAAAAAACGCCGCATTACAACTATCAGGAAAACGGTCACCATCATGAAAAGACAAAGATGGACTTGGCACATCATTCCAAGAGAGCAGGCTACCATCCGGATTTGGTTCTTATACGTTTCATATTGTTTACAGCCCAGCCGACTACTAGAGTATCACCCAAATTGCCTTTCTCTGAACACTAGTAGGAAAGAACACCTGTTGACCAACAACAGACCCTACCTTAAGGCCCTTAAACACGCACTGTGTAGCTGGTCCAGAACAGATGAAGAAACTGCCGCTGCCTCATATGCCAACGGGATAATAGTAAGGATGGTCCATCTGACGAATCGACGAAAGAAAAAGGGACAATCTACATATAAAAACTGAAGATAATCTGATGTAAAATAGCACGAGAAAACGAAGCGAAGACCATTAGAAGCACCGACCATCCACCTCAGAGAATAATTTCGAAACAAAGCAGTTACAGCTCATAGTTTAAAAAGCCCAGCCGACTGCGTTGACATACCAGGGCAAGGAATAGAATCAAAAGAGAAATAGCAGATGAACAGCGTCGATTTGTGGAAGGGAAATGAACTATTAATGCCATATACACCCTAAGAACTATCAGAGAGGTCAATCGAGGTGAACAAGGATTTATATTTATGCTTTGTTGATTATACCAAAGCTTTCGATCGGGTAAGACATGAAGAATTGATCAACTAGAAAGACTCAATATTGATGGAAAAGATCTACGAATAATCAGAAATATGTACTGGGAACAAACAGCTGCAATGAGAATAAAAATAGATATAAGCTCTTTCCAAAACACCAAAGAGGAGTCAGACAGACAGGTTGTGTTTTGTCACCAGATGTTTTCACTTTACAGCAAAAACATGAGAAACCTAGAGGAAGACCCTGGATTAAAGGTTGGAGGAAAAATTATAAACATTCGATACGCAGATGACACCGTGCAAATTGCAGAAAGTGAAAGGGGCCTACAAAACCTTGTGAATATAATTATTTTAAATAGAAAGCAAAGGTAAATGGTTGGAACTAAACAGCAGGAAGACTGAAGTCATGGTGATCAGTAAAAAAAACACATGAAATCCCCTCATGCAAAATAACAGCAAACGGCACAACCTTGAGACAGGTTAAGTTTAAATACCTGGGAACGATCATTTCACCAGACGGCAGATGCACATCAGAAATAGCCAGCAGAATCGGCCAAGCCGAAACATTCAAGATGGAACGCATTCTTACCAACAAATGCCTATCAATTAACATCAGGAAGAGGGTTCTGGAATGTTATATAGAACCAATACTGTTGTACGGTTGCGAGGCGTGGACAGTCAACAAGCAAAGCCAGAACAAGATTGAGGCAGCCGAGATGTGGTTTCTAAAAAGGATGTTGAGAGTTCCATGGACAGCAAAGAAAACAAACGAGTCTTGATGGAGACAGACACAAGCAATCATAAGATTAGGAAAAAGCAGGCAACATTCATAGGCCATTTCATGTGGAAAGGGGAATTGGAACACCTGGTTACAACGGGAAAGCTGGAGGGAAGGAGAGCACCGGGTAGACCCAGGGAGAAGATACTGGACGGACTTGCAGTGGCTGAAGACAGGCAGGGTGGAAGAGATGCTTGAGGCAACAAGACAGATGGAAGTCCATAATCGCCAACGCCATGCGGCAAGTCACCTGATGATGATCTAAAGATTTACCCTTGGCGCAGACCACTCCGTCTAATTTATCCAGAAGAATCTAAGCCAAAATGTCAAAGTACTCTGATCTGAACTGAAATGTAGATTTTTATGGAATGGCATAACCACAATATCAATTGGGTTCCATGTTACTGTTTCTATATAAAAGTGTCCTTGTTTAATTTTATCTATTTAAAAATATTACGTAAGCGGTAAGGCATACAGGTTTACGTTGTGTTCCGTTTTTTCTTATTTCCTAGGGCTTTCCTTATTTTACGTTATGTTTTGAATTATTTTGTTTTGAGGCTTTTTGCTTTATTTTTTTTAATAGTTTTTTTGTTTCTTTTTCATTTACTTTCAGTTAAGAGTTTGGATTTGGATTTCAATGTTTCTTCCAACGCGTGATTTCTACACCAGTCATTTTTTTAAAGTGTGGTTCAGTTTTACTTTTCAATTGGTTTGGGTATTTGTTTTAAGGCATTTGTTGAATGTTCGCATTAGTTTAAGATTGTTTTTTTTGTTTTCAGATTACGTTTGGTTTATTGATTATAGGTTTTATTGTTGCTTCAGTTTTGTGTAGTTTTAAAACTTCGCTTCAATGTTTTCTTATTGTTTAAAATCTTTAGATTTCGTTTTATGTTTATAATGTGCAGATTTCGTTCCATTGTTAAGAATCTTTAGACTTTTGTTAATGTTTAGATTCGGTTTTAATGTTTAGCTCAGTTTAAGGATAGTTTATACTGGAGTTTAGTTTCAGTTTGGGTTAAGTTCGGCTTAAGTTTTGTTTCGGTTTAAGTTTAGCTTTTGAGTTTCGAGTTTAGCTTCGAGTTTCAAGTTCAGGTTCGAGTTTCAAGTTCAAGTTCGGGTTTAAAGTTCAGGTTCGGGTTTCAAGTTCAGGTTCGAGTTTCAAGTTCAGGTTCGAGTTTCAAGTTCAGGTTCGAGTTTCAAGTTCAGGTTCGAGTTTCAAGTTCAGTTTGAGTTTCAAGTTCAGTTGAGTTTCAAGTTCAGTTTGAGTTTCAAGTTTAGGTTGGGGTTTCAAGTTTAGGTTGTGGGTTTCAAGTTTAGGTTCGGATTTCAAGTTTAGGTTGGGTTCAAGTTCAGGTTGGGGTTTCAAGTTCGGTTTGAGTTTCAAGTTCGGTTTGAGTTTCAAGTTCGGTTTGAGTTCCGTTTGTGTTCAAGAACTTCCAACAGAAAAAAAAAAAAAAATTAAGTACACATATCAATGTATTCGCGCACATAATCTAAGGACATGCCCCCGGCGTTGGACCATTCCATCCAATTTATCATCATCATCAGGTGCCTTGCCGCATGGCGTCGGCGATTATGGACTTCCATCTGTCTCTCTTGTTGCCTCAATAATCTCTTATACCCTCCTTGTCCCCAGCCACTCTGCAAGTCCGTCTAGTATCTTTTCCCTTGGTCTACCTTGGTCTCCTTCCCTCCAGCTTTCCCATTGTGACCAGGTGCTCCAATTCCCCTTTCCACATGAAATGGCCTATGAATGTTGTCTGCATTTTCCTAATCTTATGATCTACTTGTGTGCTCCATCAAGACTTTTCTTTGCTGTCCATGGAACTCTCAACATCCTTTTTAGAAACCATCTCGGCTGCCTCAATCTTGTTCTGGCTTTGCTTGCTGACTGTCCACGCCTCGCAACCGTACAACATTGGTTCTATTTAACATTCAAGAACTCTTCCTGATGTTAATTGATAGGCATTTGTTGGTAAGAATGCTTTTCATCTTGATTATTTTGCCTTGGCCGATTCTGCTGGCCATTTCTGATGTGCTTCAAATTTATCGCACAGGGGAAATTTATAAAACACTGAATACAAATATAAGCACACCAAATCATAAAAACAGGCACAATATACCTAAAAATGCTTCCGCATATCTCACCTTCTTAGAGCAAAAAATTCACTAAAACCCATGTACCCAATTATCAATCCGAAGAAAAAGCAAGACTTTATCGAACAAATACAGGTGAATGGACCATTAAGGCAGAAAATGACAAGTAGAAATGACAAAGCAAAGCAACAAGGCAGAAACAGAAAAGAGTAAATTTCTAGCACAATTTCCAGGTGGGGATACTATTTATACTGAAAGAGGCCCCGGCAACCCAACGGGGGAAAAAATGCACGTAATACATGTACCCAATTATCAATCCTAAGAAAAAGTACGCACAGGTGAATGGATCATTAAGGCAAAAAATGATAGAAATGACAGAAAGCAAAGGCAGAAAAAAGACAGAAAAGGACGTTTCTAGCACAGAATTTCCAGAAGCTGGGGATACTTTACATACTGATAGAGCCCCCGGCATCCCTACAGGGGTGGGGAGGGGGGCGACCTCAGACGAGGCAATACCAAATGGAAAAAATAATGCCCACAACGACGTAAGCTGGTGACCGTGCACGTAGAGAACACATTTCAACATGCAACAGCTGCTATCCAACAGAAGCAAGATCAAAAGAAGCAAAACCAAAGCAGCGTTTGTAACCACATTTGGTAGAGGGCGCCTGCAGGCCAGATTCCTCAGACGCCATCCTTCGTTTTGAACTTAGGACAGTGATCTGATCAGTGACAACTGACATAGTAAAATAGCGACTGGCAGGACTGAATAATGAGATGCAATGAGAGGGAGGGGGGTAAAGGGAGGAGAGGGGAGAGAAAAGGAGGGACATAGAAGTGCGACGTCGGGGAAGGAGATGGAGGGAAAAAGAAAAGGGAGGCAAGTTTAAAATACCGGGCTACTGGCGATTTCACCTGCAAAAATAGTCAATTATTGAACAAAACCACACTGCAGGCACGCACACGCATGCATACAGACATGCATATACACCACGCATGCATCCCATTATGAACACATACAAATTTCTAGGAATCAATGGACAAAAGTGTACAAATCGGTCAACATGTTAGAATCACTTTGCAATGATAATGATTAAATTTAATCTCACTTTTACTGGAATGCTTTGTCATTCTGTACAAATGGTCGTTTTAAATATCGAATTTGTTTAAAATTCAAATGTCGGAGAGGAGACAGCATAGTGACAGTGGTACCAATCTCTCAGCGTTACCTTCCCTGACCCCAGAGGGAACGATTTCCCATTTACAGCTGGGTGGTTCTAACGTAGCCTAATTAAACATGGACTTTTCAACGCGGTGTTAATATTTGAGGTGTGTGTATACCGATCTCTGTACTGGACCGATAGGTAATCTTGTAGAATAGAATACGAAAATTATTGGAGCTAATTTCACGCACTTATACGGGTGTTTTCGGTTCTGCTCGATGTAAAAGAGACGTAAGACACCCTTACCTACTCACTTTGACCAGTCCTTCCCCACAAACATGCACAAAATATCCCTGAATGACTGGCGACCACAGCTCCAGCAGTCACCTGCACGCCATTTTGGTTGCTGATCACATGGGCACAACGTCATCACTAGTGGGGAGTTGTCTATAAATATGGCGTGCAGGTGACTGCTGGAGCTGTGGTCGCCAGTCATTCAGGGATATTTTGTGCATGTTTGTGGGGAAGGACTGGTCAAAGTGAGTAGGTAAGGGTGTCTTACGTCTCTTTACATCCAGCAGAACCGAAAACACCCGTATAAGTGCGTCAAATTAGCTCCAATTATTTTCGTATTCTATTCTACAAGATTACCCAGAAAATGATAGGAACAGCCTTTTCCCAAGACTAAGAGGCAACTGTGAACATTACCACCTTGTTCTGACCTTAAGTATCTTTCTCATGATATGGTCGTTCCATTGTTAACTCCCATCTCAACTTGAATTCACCGATGTTTGGTTTAAAAAAAGCCAGGATAAGGATGAGAGGCAGGGGTAGGACTACCGTTCTGAGAGTCATCGTTACAATGATTGTGCGTAGTCTTTGAAGAAGGTAGCAATAACAGCCCCATTTCCGATGTCCAGAAAAATGGGGTGGTTAAGTATCTATTATCTATAGTATATGCCAGATTTTTACCTGTCGTACTAGCAGACAGAACGAGTGACGACATTTAAATCGTAGGCTGTCTTGTCTACTGAATAAACGTTATCATTCATTCTTTCTTCAAAACACAACTAGCCTAACGAGTGAAACAGTTTATCATCTGCAAAGAACTCACCTGGTGTCGGTGTAAGATTCGCAGCCAGT
>CM060314.1:96777834-96800334 GCA_030674185.1 Monoplex corrugatus | reverse complement strand
AACACGAGGGACAAGCCATGGTTTCACAGTGTTGTGGACTTCAACACGAGGGACAAGCCATGGTTTCACAGTGTTGTGGACTTCAACACGAGGGACAAGCCATGGTTTCACAGTGTTGTGGACTTCAACACGAGGGACAAGCCATGGTTTCACAGTGTTGTGGACTTCAACACGAGGGACAAGCCATGGTTTCACAGTTTGTGGACTTCAACACGAGGGACAAGCCATGGTTTCACAGTTTTTGTGGACTTCAACACGAGGGACAAGCCATGGTTTCACAGTGTTGTGGACTTCAACACGAGGGACAAGCCATGGTTTCACAGTTTTGTAGACTTCAACACGAGGGACAAGCCATGGTTTCACAGTTTTGTGGACTTCAACACGAGGGACAAGCCATGGTTTCACAGTTTTGTGGACTTCAACACGAGGGACAAGCCATGGTTTCACAGTTTTGTGGACTTCAACACGAGGGACAAGCCATGGTTTCACAGTTTTGTGGACTTCAACACGAGGGACAAGCCATGGTTTCACAGTTTTGTGGACTTCAACACGAGGGACAAGCCATGGTTTCACAGTTTTGTGGACTTCAACACGAGGGACAAGCCATGGTTTCACAGTTTTGTGGACTTCAACACGAGGGACAAGCCATGGTTTCACAGTTTTGTGGACTTCAACACGAGGGACAAGCCATGGTTTCACAGTTTTGTGGACTTCAACACGAGGGACAAGCCATGGTTTCACAGTTTTGTGGACTTCAACACGAGGGACAAGCCATGGTTTCACAGTTTTGTGGACTTCAACACGAGGGACAAGCCATGGTTTCACAGTTTTGTGGACTTCAACACGAGGGACAAGCCATGGTTTCACAGTTTTGTGGACTTCAACACGAGGGACAAGCCATGGTTTCACAGTTTTGTGGACTTCAACACGAGGGACAAGCCATGGTTTCACAGTTTTGTAGACTTCAACACGAGGGACAAGCCATGGTTTACAGTTTTGTGACTTCAACACGAGGGACAAGCCATGGTTTCACAGTTTTGTGGACTTCAACACGAGGGACAAGCCATGGTTTCACAGTTTACTTCAACTTGCATAAATGATTTAAAATGAAAGACTCAGCTTACGCAGTGATCAACTGTGAGTTCACCAAAGATATCACTGCAAAACTTCCCCATACAAAGGTAATGATAAGCAGAGTTGCGCCTCTTAAATCGTCAGTTTAAAAGTGAAAAGAGACTTTTCTATGCAAACGTTTTCTTCCAAATACATGACCTCAAAACGACACGTTTCGATATCTGGGACAAGTTGATCAATTGTTGTATGTTATTATTGACACTGTATGTTCATTGTTCTGAATATTAATTGTAATTGTTCCCTTCTTACATTCAAACTACCACTGTTTTATTGTATCTACATACTCCTTTAATTGTAGTTGTTTATTCACCTACTTACTTCTTATTCACTTACTCGCTTCCTTGCTTGCTTACTTGCTTACTTACTTACTTACTTGCTTGCTTACTTGCTTGCTTACTTGCTTGCTTACTTGCTTGCTTACTTGCTTGCTTACTTGCTTGCTTACCTACTTACTTACTTGCTTGCTTACCTACTTACTTACTTGCTTGCTTACTTGCTTGCTTACCTGCTTGCTTACTTGCTTGCTTACTTGCTTGCTTACTTGCTTGCTTACCTACTTACTTACTTGCTTGCTTACCTACTTACTTACTTGCTTACTTACTTGCTTGCTTACTTGCTTGCTTACCTACTTACTTACTTGCTTGCTTACCTACTTACTTACTTGCTTGCTTACTTGCTTGCTTACTTGCTTGCTTACCTACTTACTTACTTGCTTGCTTACTTGCTTGCTTACTTGCTTGCTTACCTACTTATTTACTTACTTACCTATCGTTAAGAAAAAATGGCTTGATAGATGATAGATGGCTGAGCATTTGGGCATTGACTAGAAGAGGGGGGGGGGGGGGGGGTTCTGTCGTGTGAGACGAGTTTACATGTATACAGAATAGCTAGTTGTGTTGTGATTCAGACCTTTAGTTAGTTATTTATTTACTTTAGATATATGTTCCTTTTTTGAAGGTAAGATACACACATACACATTTCTTTTACATGTAACCAAGATTATTCCAGTGGTAGGCTGATAAAATACCAATACAAAATATAGACTAGGTAAAACATAGTCTAGGCAGGGCCTCAGGACCTGGCCAGCTCATGGGTTGATGTGCAGGCTTAAGGCTTGTGCCACGATCATCATATACGTGGCACCTGTGACATTAGTGCATATGGAATTCGTTCCGAGCGCGGAGATGTCATCTTGAGAAACTGAAACTGAAACACGCAGCAGTCTGACCACTTCCATCTGTGTTGTTGCACAGTTGGCATTTTTGATGGGCGTGTATGCAGGATGTTTTCCATGTCTCAATGTGTCATCTGACACTGGCACAATTCACGGGATCTTTAATGTGCACAGTTGATATTATGTATGTACATGTATGTTCTGTATGTTTGGACAGTCAACACGCAAAGCTAGAACAAGATTGAGGCAGCCGAATTGTGGTTTAAACAAAAAATGTTGAGAATCCCATGGACAGCAAAGAAAACAAACGAGACAGTCTTGATGGAGGCAGACACAAGTAGATCACTCATAAAGAAGATTAGAAAAAGACAAGCAACAGCTACAGGACATTTTATGAGGAAAGGGGAATTAGACCACCTGGTCACAACAGGAAAGGTGGAGGGAAAGAGAACTCCAGGTAAACCCAGAAAGAAAATAATGGACGGACTTGCAGGATGGTTGAGGACATAGAGGTATGCAGCGACAAGGGATAGATTCGTGTGGAAGGTCGTGATCGCCAACGCCAGGCGGTAAGGCACATGATGATGATGATGATGATGATGATGATGATGATGTATAAATACACGTAGGGGATTTAGGCAATGACTGGTCTGCACACATAGTGACCAGGAAGATCAGAAAAGGTCTTCAGTTTATTCCTTTTCTCACACTGGACGAAGCAGCAGGGAAGTTCCAGCCTTTTTCTCCTCATTCTTGTACCTGGTGTTTGTTTGTTTGTTTGTGATCTTACGCTTGACAAAGGCCAGTTGGCCGAAAATTTGCCCCTGTCTTGTCTGGTTGTATTAAACACGTGCTCTTATTGTGTTCTCGTGTTTTTTCTGGTTTCTCCACCATTAACTCACCAGGCGAAGGCGTCTGGGCGGATCGAACCCAGGACCTTCTGACTGAAAATGCAACGTTTACCCACCCGAACACTGCCCATCATATTCCTCCACATCCTCAACTATTTCCCTTCGTTTCTGCCAGAAAACTGGCCACCCACCTCCCACTGTCTGTACCTCTGTGTGTGGGATCACTCTATTGTCAGTGTCCATAGCAAACCCTCCCCCCTCCCCTCCCCCCCTTCACCTTCTTATACTTGACTCCTGAATCCCACATGTGTCTGTCCCCCATCATGACCTGAATGATGCTCGCTGCAAACAGTTCTCTCTCACCGCCCTGTCTGATGGTGACAAACACCTATCGCTTGAACAACACAACGTGAAATTAAAGAGGAAAAGAAAAACGAACATAAAGAAAGTAAACGAACATAAAGAAAGTAAACGAACACATAAAAAAGTAAACGAACATAAAGAAAATAAACGAACATAAAGAAAGTAAAACGAACACAAAGAAAGTAAAACGAACATAAAGAAAGTAAAACGAACACAAAGAAAGTAAAACGAACACAAAGAAAGTAAACAAACACAAAGAAAGTAAACAAACACAAAGAAAGTAAACAAACACAAAGAAAGTAAACAAACATAAAAAAGTAAACAAACACAAAGAAAGTAAACAAACACAAAGAAAGTAAACAAACAAACATAAAGTAAACAAACACAAAGAAAGTAAACAAACACAAAGAAAGTAAACAAACACAAAGAAAGTAAACAAACACAAAGAAAGTAAAACGAACACAAAGAAAGTAAACAAACACAAAGAAAGTAAACAAACAAACATAAAGTAAACAAACACAAAGAAAGTAAACAAACATAAAGAAAGTAAACAAACACAAAGAAAGTAAACAAACATAAAAAAAAGTAAACAAACACAAAGAAAGTAAACAAACATAAAAAAGTAAACAAACATAAATCAAAAGTAAACAAACACAAAGAAAGTAAACGAACATAAAAAAGTAAACAAACATAAAAAAGTAAACAAACACAAAGAAAATAAACGAACATAAAAAAGTAAACAAACACAAAGAAAGTAAACGAACATAAAAAAGTAAACAAACACAAAGAAAGTAAACAAACATAAAAAAGTAAACAAACACAAAGAAAGTAAACAAACATAAAAAAAGTAAACAAACACAAAGAAAGTAAACGAACATAAAGAAAGTAAACAAACACAAAGAAAGTAAACGAACATAAAAAAGTAAACGAACACAAAGAAAGTAAACAAACACAAAGAAAGTAAACGAACATAAAGAAAGTAAACGAACATAAAGAAAGTAAACGAACATAAAGAAAGTAAACGAACATAAAGAAAGTAAACGAACACAAAGAAAGTAAAACGAACATAAAGAAAGTAAACGAACACAAAGAAAATAAACGAACATAAAGAAAGTAAAACAGTTGGTTAAACCATACTGATGGTGCGTTTCTCACCTAATTGTTTCTGTTTTTAATCTCTTTGTCAGGATAAACAAAAGTTCACAATGAAAACTTGTTGTTTTTTTTAAAAACTATATTATTCATCGCTTTGAATCATATGGGAATTTCCAGTTATGCTTCAACACAGATCCGAGAAGGTGTTTTGTATTAATCTACCAAAGATATCTGTTGACACATATCACTGACCCAAATAAACATGTGCATAGATACATGTCATCTCCAAGCCACAATCACAGAGACAGAGACACAGAGAGAGAGAGAGAGAAAGAGAAAAGAGAGAGAGAGAGACAGACGGATAGACAGACAGACAACAGACAAATAGACAGACGGACAGACAGACAGACAACAGACAAATAGACAGACAGACAGGACAGACAGACAGACAACAGACAGACAGACGGACAGACAGACAGACAGACAGACAGACAGACTGATGTGCTGGCAGACAAGGCAGAGAGACAGAGAGGAGAGAGCCAACAATGGACTGATTGAGATTGATGTGATTGATTGATTGTGATTGATTGTTTGATTGTTTGATTGATGTTGATTGTTTTGATTGATTGTATTGATTGTTGATTGATTGATTGATTGTGATTGATTGTGTGTTGATTGTGTGATTGATTGTGATTGTGTTGATTGATTGATGATTGTGTGATTGATTGTTGTGTGTGATTGATTGATTGATTGTGTGATTGATTGATTGTGTGATTGATTGATTGATTGATTGATTGTGTGATTGATTGACTGATTGTGTGATTGATTGATAGATTGATTGATTGAATGATGATTTCCAACAACAAAGATAATGACTTAATACAATAGTGCTTCATCAGGTGTTGTTCCAGAGTACTAGATGTTTAAAGCCACAATAAAACAAAATGAAAGGATAATACATAACATCACCTGCCTTCTGAAGACATGGTGATCAGTAAAAAACATGAAATCCCCTCATGCAAAATAACAGCAAATGGCACAACCTTGACACAGGTTAATAAGTTCAAATACCTGGGAACGGTCATTTCATCAGACGGCAGATGCACATCGAAAATAGCTGGCAGAATCGGCCAAGCCAAAACAGCATTCAAGAAGATGGCAAGCATTCTTACCAACAAATGCCTATCAATTAACATCAGAAAGAGAGTCCTTGAATGCTATATAGAACCAATACTGTTGTACGGATGCGAGGCGTGGACAGTCAGCAAGCAAAGCCAGAGCAAGATTGAGGCAGCCGAGATGTGGTTTCTCAGAAGAATGTTCAGAGTTCCATGGACAGCAAAGAAAACAAACGAGACAGTCTTGATGGATGCAGACACAAGTAGATCACTCATAAGGAAGATTAGGAAAAGACAGGCAACATTTATAGGCCATTTTATGAGGAAGGGAGATTTGGAGCACCTGGTCACAACGGGAAAGCTGGAGGGAAAGAGAGCACCAGGTAGACCCAGGGAGAGAATGCTGGACGGACTTGCAGAGTGGCTGGGGATGAGGCGGGTGGGGGAGATGCTAGGGGCAACGAGAGATAAAGATGGTTGGAAGTCCATGGTCGCCAACGCCATGCGGCAGGGCACCTGATGATGATGATGACCTGCCTTCTGGCTTGAGGCGTTTTACGATAAAAGGAAGAGTTACAGTCCAAAGGACCAGAGCGTAGAAGTTTGCACGTAATCATTACGTTCTGACCATGACCATTTTCCTGATAGAATAATTGTGTTGATATATCCACCAGATATACACACATTTACATGTAGTAATTGTTTACCAAACACACGCACACACTATTTTTTGCCACACTAATGTCATTACACATGCCCAGATAGGAATGTGCGTACACAAACATACGCACAATTACACGCACGTACGCACACACTTGTACACACATGAACATTCACACGGAGAAAAACAGATTGACAAATAAAGGAAAACAAAGAGATAGACAGACTACACACTCACTCACGCATACACACACACACACACACACACACACACACACACACACACACACATACGCGCGCGCACGCACGCACGCACACACACACACACACACGCACGCACGCACACACACGCACACACACACATACAACACACACACACATACAACACACACACACACAAACACACACACACAAACACACACACACATACATCACAGACACAAACAACACACACACACACACGCACACACACACACACACCACACACACACACACCACACACAAACACACACACACACACACACACAAACACACACACACACACACACACACACACACAAACAAACACACTCGGCTCAATCTTAAATCTTTATTCTTTTTCAGTCAAAAATGTAGTCCATTCCCAATTCCAGGCAAAGCAATTTCACCAAGCAACGAAAGCGTATCACAAGCTGCATTGTCAAGGTCCCTGGTTTCCAACCGAGTTAATTTTGTGTCTATAATAAAAAGATTAGACAGGAGAGAATCCAGTTTTTGTGACATGGGTACTTCAACCGCTATGTATAGAGTTCATGTTGTGTTTCTGTGGACAGATTATGAGTGGAACAAAAATTGTTGCGGTGGTGAAGAATGAAATTGAATACACAATATAGAATAGAGAGAGGGAGATAAAAGAGATATAGACAGACTGAGAGCGAACAGAGAGAGAGAGAGAGAGAGAGAGAGAGAGAGAGAGAGAGAGAGCGAGTGAGTGACTGAAACTGAGAGGAAGAAGAAAAAGAGAGAGAGAGAGAGGGTGCAGAGACGGGCAGACAGGCAGACAGAAAGAGAGAAAGACAGAAAGACAGAAAGACAGACAGACAGACAGAGAGAGAAAGAGAAAGACAGAAAGAGAGAGAGGAAAGAGAGAGAGAGAGACAGAAAGAGAGAGAGACAGAAAGAGAGAGAGACAGAAAGAGAGAGAGAGAGAAAGAGAGAGGAAGAGAGAGAGAAAAGAGAGAGACATGAAGAGAGAGGGGAGAGAGAGAGAGAGAGAGAGAGAGGAAGAGAGAGGGGGAGAGAGACAGAGACAGACAGAGAGAAAGAGAGAGAGGAGACAGACAGGCAGACAGAAAGACAAGCAGAGACAGAGACAGTGAAACAGAGACAGTGAGAGAGAGACAGAGAGAGAGAGAGAGAGAATGAGAAAGAGACAGAGAGAGAGAAAGACAGAGACAAAGACAAGGGGACAAAGAGAGGCAAAGGGAGAGAACAGCGACTCCACAGCCAAATCTGATCTCCCTTGTGAACACACAGTTTACAAATATGTGCATTGTCCTGAAAGCATTACGAATGAACACCAGTCTCTTCAACAGCGTACTGACCCAACGTCTGTTTCCTTTCTAGCCTGTCATGTTTCTGTCTACTGTGTTTCCTTTCCAGTCTCTCATGTTTCTGTCTATTGTGTTTCCTGTCCAGCCTGTCATGTTTCTGTCTACTGTGTTTCCTGTCCAGCCTGTCATGTTTCTGTCTACTGTGTTTCCTGTCCAGCCTGTCATGTTTCTGTCTACTGTGTTTCCTGTCCAGCCTGTCATGTTTCTGTCTACTGTGTTTCCTGTCCAGCCTGTCATGTTTCTGTCTACTGTGTTTCCTTTCCAGTCTCTCCTGTTTCTGTCTACTGTGTTTCCTGTCCAGCCTCTCATGTTTCTGTCTACTGTGTTTCCTTTCTAGCCTGTCATGTTTCTGTCTACTGTGTTTCCTGTCCAGCCTGTCATGTTTCTGTCTACTGTGTTTCCTGTCCAGCCTGTCATGTTTCTGTCTACTGTGTTTCCTGTCCAGCCTCTCATGTTTCTGTCTACTGTGTTTCCTGTCCAGCCTGTCATGTTTCTGTCTACTGTGTTTCCTGTCCAGCCTGTCATGTTTCTGTCTACTGTGTTTCCTGTCCAGCCTGTCATGTTTCTGTCTACTGTGTTTCCTGTCCAGCCTGTCATGTTTCTGTCTACTGTGTTTCCTGTCCAGCCTGTCATGTTTCTGTCTACTGTGTTTCCTGTCCAGCCTGTCATGTTTCTGTCTACTGTGTTTCCTTTCCAGTCTCTCATGTTTCTGTCTACTGTTTCCTTTCCAGTCTCTCCTGTTTCTGTCTACTGTGTTTCCTGTCCAGCCTGTCATGTTTCTGTCTACTGTGTTTCCTGTCCAGCCTGTCATGTTTCTGTCTACTGTGTTTCCTGTCCAGCCTGTCATGTTTCTGTCTACTGTGTTTCCTGTCCAGCCTGTCATGTTTCTGTCTACTGTGTTTCCTGTCCAGCCTGTCATGTTTCTGTCTACTGTGTTTCCTTTCCAGCCTGTCATGTTTCTGTCTACTGTGTTTCCTGTCCAGCCTGTCATGTTTCTGTCTACTGTGTTTCCTGTCCAGCCTGTCATGTTTCTGTCTACTGTGTTTCCTGTCCAGCCTGTCATGTTTCTGTCTACTGTGTTTCCTTTCCAGCCTGTCATGTTTCTGTCTACTGTGTTTCCTGTCCAGCCTCTCCTGTTTCTGTCTACTTTTCTTTTGAAATACAAACTTCACTTGGCCTGGTTATTGTAGGCACAACAACAATCTTTTTAGTAGCTGTCACACCTTCATTCAGCATAATCTCTTTGCAAATGCCTCTCACCTTTGTCAGTCATATAGTTTAATTTGTCCCAATTTTGACGAGTTGCTGAATAGTATCGTCGTCTCCAAGACAGCTTCGTCTCATCAAAAATTATGGGAAGGGATGGGGTGGGGTGGGGATGGGGGCATTGTAACGGATCCTGTTTGTTTTTCTTTGATTTGCCGCGACAAAAGTGTAGAATATTTACAGTTTTACTGAATCTGTGTCCCGCTGGAGACATATTGTGATATAAGCCAAACATACAGCGGAAACGAATCCGTCTTTTCGATTTGAACATTTCCGGTTTTCTGTCGGGTGTTTTGAAGTGTCTGCAACACTCGAGTTGTTTGGAAGTGAATCATACACTTGTCAATACTGGTAGCCAGGATAAACACGGTTTGTTTGCCAAAGAAATAAGAGGGAAGCAGGGAGAATTGTTATAATATAATCAAAGGACATAACTCTTGGAAATTATCTCCCATGTTGTTTAGAACTTCTCAAATTTAACAGTTTCGCTACCCATTCAGCTAGCATAGAAGCAGATACAAAGTACAAAAACAGTAAGCTCAGAACACTCCTCGAAAAAGGAGTGCCCAAAGCCTACCTTTATACTCTGCAACTACCCTACACACAACTATGAGAGAGGAGAGAAATACATACAATATATTGGTCTTATGTCCTAGAATAGAAGCAGATACAAAGTACAAAATAAGAGGGAAGCAGGAGAATTTTTTGTACTTTGTATCTGCTTCTATGCTAGCTGAATGGGTAGCGCAAACTGTGTTAGATTTGAGAAGTTCTAAACAACATGGGAGATAATTCTCAAGAGTCATGTCCTTTGATTATACTATAAAAATTCTCCCTGCTTCCCTCTTATTTCTTGGTATTACCTATATGCCTTGGAAGCAACCCTGTATATGTTCTGTCTTGTCTATGTGTGTGTGTTTGGTCAGTTCAAGAATAAAAGACTATGTCAATCTTGAACATAAGACCAATATATTGTATGTATTTCTCTCCTCTCTCCATAGTTGTGTGTAGGGTAGTTGCAGAGTATAAAGGTAGGTTTGGGCACTATTTTTTTAGAAGTGTTCTGAGCTTACTGTTTTTGAACTTTGTATCTGCTTCTATGCTAGCTGAACTGGGTAGCGAAACTGTGTTAGATTTGAGAAGTTTTAAACAACATGGGAGATAATTCTCAAGAGTTATGTCCTTTGATTGCATTAAGGTTTGTTTGCATTGGGTTAATTGGTGAATTGTGCCGTGGCACAGAATATTGCTACATAACGGAAACATAGGGTTAAACACAGAACATAGTCGTACAGTTGGATATGAAGTCGGTAGACTGAAAAAAGATGTGGTTATGTTTCGCTAATTGTACCAATATTTTTTTTTTTTTTATAATCATTATCCCTGTCTGTCTTTTCTCTTTGTCTCTTTCTCTTCCATACAGACTACATTTATACATACATACATCACAGCATGATATTCTACATGCAAATTGCTCGGTGCAAATGGTGATCTGTCTTATCTCGTCTTGATTTATTCGTCTGCTGTATTAACTCATAAATAATTTAAAAAAAATATTTTTTTTTTAAGTATCTCTATATATTCAGCAAATTACCGATTTACACACAATAGCTGTTCTCGTATTCACTCGGTTCCATGTATGCGCTTCACCCAAAATTGCAGAGAGAGAGAGAAGACAGACAGACAGAGAAGACAGAGAGAGAGAGAGAGAGGCAGACAGACAGACAGAAAGAAAGATAGATAGACAGACAGACGGTCAGACAGACAAATAGAGACTGACAAACAGACAGAGAGACAGACAGAAGCAAAGACAGACAGAAACAGACAAATACAGTGATAGAAAGCAAGAGACAGAGAGAGACAGAGAGAGACAGAGACAGAGACAGACAGACAGAGACAGAGAGACAGAGAGAGACAGAGACAGAGAAAGAAAAGAAGAGAGAGAGACAGAGAGAGAGACAGAGACAGAGACAGATACAGAGACAGAGAGATGGACAGAGAGACAGAGACAAGGAGAGAGAAAGACAGACAGACAAAGAGACAGAGAGAAAGAGAGACAGACATAGAGACAGAGACAAAGAGAGAGAGAGAGAGATAGACAGACAGACAGACAAAGAGACAGAGAGAAAGAGAGACAGACATAGAGACAGAGACAAGGAGAGAGAGAGAGAAGAGAGAGAGAGAGAGAGAGAGAGAGAAGAGAGAGAGAGAGAGAGAGAAAGAGAGAGGAGAGAGAGAGAGAAGAGAGAGGGGAGAGAGAGAGAGAGAGAGAGAGAGAGAGAAGAGAGAGAGAGAGAAGACAAAAGGACACGTCCTCTAAAATCCGACTTTTAAGATGAAGTAAATGGGTATCGGATTTGCCTACAGGGCCAACTACCAGGCAGCCCAGTCATCAACTGGAGCCATCAAATTGCAGTGTGCTTTTTGTCCCTCTCTATCTGTGCTTGACTATCACTGATATTGTGGAAATGAATGATATGGTCAAGCCATGGGATCATGCTTTGAGATCCACATGCTTCGGAGTTAGGAACACACCAAAGTAAAACAGTAATGCTTACATAGCGAACGTAAAAAAGAAACATAAACGGCCATTGATAGGCACACAAGAAGAAGAATTGCGAAGAAGAAGAATTGCGAAGAAGAAGAATTGCGAAGAAGAAGAATGCGAAGAAGAAGAATTGCGAAGAAGAAGAAGAATGCGAAAAGAAGAAGAATTGCGAAGAAGAAGAAGAAGAAGAAGAAGAAGAAGAAGAATTGGAAGAAGAAGAAGAAGGAAGAAGAAGAAGAAGAATGCGAAGAAGAAAAGAATTGCGAAGAAGAAGAAGAAGAAGAAGAAGAAGAAGAAGAAGAAGAAGAAAAGAAGAAGAAGAAGAAGAAGAAGAAGAAGAAGAAGAAGAAGAAGAAGAAGAAGAAGAATTGCGAAGAAGAAAAGAAGAAGAAGAAGAAGAAGAAAGAAGAAGAAGAAGAAGAAGAAGAAAGAAGAAGAAGAAGAAGAAGAAAAGAAGAAAGAAGAAAGAAGAAGAAGAAAAGAAGAAGAAAGAAGAAGAAGAAGAAGAAGAAGAAGAAGAAGAAGAAGAAAAGAAGAAGAAGAGAAGAAGAAGAAGAAGAAAGAAAAAGAAGAAGAAGAAGAAGAAGAAAGAAGAAAAGAAGAAGAAGAAGAAGAAGAAGAAGAAGAAGAAGAAGAAGAAAGAAGAAGAAGAAGAAGAAAAGAAGAAGAAGAAGAGAAGAAGAAGAGAGAAGAAGAAAGAAGAAGAAGAAGAAGAAGAAGAAGAAGAAGAAGAAGAAGAAGAAAGAAGAAGAAGAAGAAGAAGAAGAAGAAGAAGAAGAAGAAGAAAGAAGAAGAAGAAGAAGAAGAAGAAGAAGAAGAAGAAGAAGAAGAAAAAAGAAGAAGAGAAAAGAGAAGAAGAAGAAGAAGAAGAAGAGAAGAAGAAAAGAAGAAAGAAGAAGAAAAAGAAGAAGAAGAAGAGAAGAAGAAGAGAAGAAGAAGAAGAAAAGAAGAAGAAGAGAAGAAGAAGAAGAGAAGAAGAAGAAGAAGAAAGAAGAAGAAGAGAAAGAAGAAGAAGAAGAAGAAGAAGAAAAAAGAAGAAGAAGAAGAAGAAGAAGAAGAAAAGAAGAAGAGAAGAAGAAGAAGAAGAAGAAGAAGAAGAAGAAGAAAAGAAGAAGAAGAAGAAGAAAGAAGAAGAAAGAAGAAGAAGAAGAAGAGAGAAGAAGAAGAAAGAAGAAGAGAAGAAGAAGAAGAAGAAAGAAGAAGAAGAAGAAAGAAGAAGAAGAAGAAGAGAAGAAGAAGAAGAAAGAAGAAAGAAGAAGAGAGAAAGAAGAAGAAGAAGAAGAAAGAAGAAGAAGAAGAAGAAGAAGAAGAAGAAGAAGAAGAAGAAGAAGAAGAAGAAGAAGAAGAAGAAAAGAGAGAGGAGGAGAAGAAGAAGAAGAAGAAAGGAGAAGAAGAAGAAGAAGAAGAAGTAGAAAGAAGAAGAAGAAGAAGAAGGAAAAGGAGAAGAAGAAGGAAAAGAAGAGGGAGAACAAGACCATCTAAACATCAATACATACAATTTCACACACACACGCACAACCACACACACACAACACACACACACACACACACAAACGCACGCACAACCACATACGCACACACACACAACCACACACAACACACACACACACACAGACACACACACACATACACACACACACACAACCACACACACACACACACACACACACACACACAACCACACACACACACACACACACACACACACACACACACAACCACACACACACACACACACACACAACCACACACACACACACACACACACACACACACACACACACACACACACACACACACACACACACACACACACACACACATTGGCAATCTCATTACTTACTTGCTACTTCATGCCAATCTTAACCCTTCTGCTTTATTTAATGGTGAAAGAAGTGTCACCACTGAAGGGAAGTAACTGAGAGTGGTGATGATGGAGGTAGGGATGGCTGCCTTCAGGGAAGCTACAAGACTAATGAATATATCATGAAGTGTGTGTGTGTGGGGAGGGGAGGATTCCTTTCGACTGATGATGCTTTTTGAGTGCCTGGGATTCCGGTGATCAAATGTCATGAGTCAGACGATAATGAGAGGACTGCTAGGAGGGGGGGGGGGGGGGGGACTATATCCTAAATGCCTTGAAACAAGCCTGACTTTATTTTGCCCTGAGCCTGGCTATTTTCTCTTAAGTTATAATTCAGTTGTATCCAGTTTCGGTCGGTTATTCTCTGTTCTATTTCTTCTTTATTTTTTCAGTTGTGTTTAGTTCTCGTATTTTTCTTTCTTGTATTGTTTTTAGATATTTTTGCACTTGTTTTTATCCATTTTATCTTACAGCTTATTACAGGGTTAAACAAGTTTTTGTTGTTGTAGCTATCCAGCTATGAACTAAATGAGTATTAGTTGTCTGCATTGTGCGACAATTATTCTCGTGAATATAATGTTCCTAAGTAATTACAATATTTATTTATTTATATAGCGCAATTTTTTTTTAATGTTCCTAGGCCCATAAGGACTGTCAGCGATAACACTGTTTTTGTTATTGATTTTGTTTGCGTGCCTGTTTCTCATTTTCTAAACTATTTTGTTGTTTTGTTGTCTTGTATAATTCTCTCTCTCTCTCTCTCTCTCTCTCTCTCTCTGTGGGGGGTGGGGATGGGGGATTTAAAAAAAAATCTTTGTTTGTATGTAAATTGTGATGTATGATATGCGAATAGTTTATAATTTGTGAGGTAATTTTGATTGTCAAGGTATTAATGCTGTAATACTGAAGTTGTAACGTTTTTCCTGTATATGAATTAGAATTTTTCTGTGTTTTTATCTTCATTCAAAATATTGATTATAATTTTATGTACAATTATTGCAAGCACAAACACACACACACGCATGCAAACATAGCACACGTACACACACACACACACACACACACACACACACACACACACACACACACACACACACACACACACACATTCTTACATACACACACGCGCACAGCAACGCACACGCACGTACACACACACGTACACACACACACACAAACACGTACGCAAGCACACACACGCAGCAATATATAAACACAGTATGCCTCTTTATTCATATGAAAAATCTGTTAATCTTTTTTTCATTACATAAGTCAGTGTTTAGATTTTAATATTCTGTGGTTTCTTATGTGTCTTCTTACTTGTGTAGCTTTAATGTTTGTTGTTATCTTATTGTGTATGTAATTGTGAACATTTTTTATCACCTTTTGCCTTTCTTGCGAAATGTAAAGCGCTGGTGAGCATGTTTTTATATGGAATATGCGCTATACAAATAAACATTATTATTATTATTATTATTATTATTATTCCTTTTCTCTTTTCCTGGCTGGAGTTATACCACGGATATGTGAATGTGTACAGAGTTTCTGCATTCTTACATGTAACAAATGTTATTGCTTTGACGCTTAATGTATTCATATTATGGGGCTTGCTATGGGATCATCTAATAAGCATGTATGCTTGCTTGAGCATGTTTGTGCATTTGTACATGTGGGTATGCATGTGTGTTCGTACGCATGTGCCAGTGTGTGAGTGTGTGTGCGTGTGTGTGTACGTGCGTGTGTGTGTGTATGTGTGTGTGTGTGTGCGTGCGTGCGTGCGTGCGTGCGTGTGTGTGTGTGAGTGAGTGAGTGTGTGTGTGTGTGTTGTGCGTGTGTGTGTGTGTGCGTGTGTGTGTGTGTGTGTGTGTGTATGTATGTGTGTGTGTGTGTGTGTGTGTGTGTGTGTGTGTGTGTGTGTGTGTCTGTGTCTGTGTCTGTGTGACTTTTCAGCTCAAGCGTTCAATTGTTGCTCAGTCCCCAATCTTTTCTTTTTTTTCAATTTGTCATTGGATCATCACATTTTAACAAACTTAAACATGTTTCTCGAGTTTTATTCGTAATGTGTTTGTGTTAATCATTCCTTCGTTGAGTTTTACATAACAACAGTAACACCATCAAGACATACACAGCAATAACAATAGACAGAAAACCATAAAGAAAAGATCAGATCAATCTCAGAAAGAAAAAAAAAACCCGAAGAAATACGCTTTTAAACTGAGACCGAAAAACTGTCTGACTCAATGTGTGTGTGAACAGGGTAAGTGGGATAGAGTGAAAAAAGGGACGTCCCCAAATTACTACAAGCAAAATATGTAGTAATAAGGGGACATTTTAAAATAATATCATGTATATGTAATTTATATTTCATACGCAATAGAACATCATTTTGAGCTTATTTTTTTATTCTGACCCAATTTTCATTTTGGTGTATTTTGGGTACGTCCCCAAATTACAAACACGTCCCCTTCTTACTACCGTACACGTCGAATTGTCCCTTAATAACTACACAGGTACGTTCACACACACACACACACACACACACACACACACACACACACACACACACACACACACACACACACACACACACACACACATACACACACACACACACACACACACACACACACACACACACACACACTACACACGCACACACACACACTTACTCACAAATACGCACACATACACATGCATGCACGCATACATGTACACACACAACACACACACGCACTCGCGTGTATACACATACTATTTGTTAACCCTCTCTTTTTCTGTCTGTCTCGCTTTACTTCTTCCCCTCTCTCTGTCTGTCTGTCTGTCTGTCTGTCTATCTGTCTGTCTGTCTGTCTGTCTGTCTCTGTCTCTGTCTGTCTGTCTGTCTCTCTCTCTCTCTGTATCTCTTTCTTGTCTGGTTGTTTATTATTTCTCTCTGTTTCTCTTTAGTTATTTTTTTTATCTATCCCTATTTTTCCTGTCTCTCCTTTCGTGTCTCTTTCTCAAACAATTTCTCCTCCTTCCTGAAAAGAGAAAACAAACAGAAGAAAACAAAAACATCCTGCATAAAGAATCCTCTATACCCATCACATCCACTTCCCTTTCCTTTCCATCCAATAACTCCCCCTGCCGACCCCTCTCGTTCCAACACCTCAGTCTCCGTGTGTGGGTCCAGCCTGTTGTCTGGGGCCACAATAAAGTCTGTCCCCTTCCCATTCTTGTCTCCCTGACCCCCCAGGTGTCCGCCTCCAGTCCTGACATCAAGGGTGCTCACTGCACACCATTATCTCCCCTTTCCCTGTCTATTAAAGAAACGTGGCTGCT
The DNA here is from genome assembly GCA_030674185.1 of Monoplex corrugatus. Taxonomy (NCBI): domain Eukaryota; kingdom Metazoa; phylum Mollusca; class Gastropoda; order Littorinimorpha; family Ranellidae; genus Monoplex; species Monoplex corrugatus. The sequence continues at coordinate 96,783,348 of CM060314.1, read as the reverse complement.
TCTTTGATAAACACAACGTGAAATTAAAGAGACGGGAAAAAGGGAGGAATAAATACAGGACATAAAACGCAATGAAAACATAGCAAAGTTCTCCTCTTTTGCTTTTTTTGTTGTTTTGTTTTGTTTTGTATTTTATGGTAGTCAACGAAACAGTGTGGTCTCTATTCTGGAAAAAGTCAGGTATCACGATTGGATGATTTGTTGCAATGCAATTTCAATTTTTGCAAGATATTGTATATAATTCGAAAAAAAAAAAACGCTTATCATTAATAACATAATGGAGAAGACTGCTCGTGTGTATTGTTAAAAGTAACATCCATTCAGCAACAGCTAGTTCTGTGACAATCATGGCCGTGTGACTAGTGACAGGACTCAAGAACAAAAAAGTTCCATAGTTTTTGTCTCTGTAATCTGGCACCGTGGACAGTCAGCAAACAAAGCCAGAACAGGATCGAGACAGCCGAGATGTGGTTTCTCAGAAGAATGTTGAGAGTTCCAGGGACAGCAAAGAAAACAAACGAGACAGTCTTGATGGAGGTAGACACAAGTAGATCACTCATGAGGAAGATTAGGAAAAGACAGGCAACATTTATAGGCCATTTTATGAGGAAGGGGATTTGGAGCACCTGGTCACAACGGGAAAGCTGGAGGGAAAGAGAGCACCAGGTAGACCCAGGGAGAGAATGCTGGACGGACTTGCAGAGTGGCTGGGGATGAGGAGTGTGGGGGAGATGCTGGGGGAACGAGAGATAGAGATGGTGGAAGTCCATGGTCGCCAACGCCATGCGGCAGGGCACCTGATGATGATGATGATGAATGTGGCACCATGAATCAGGTAAACTGACGTTGGTCTGTTGCTTAACATTGTCTGCAACTATTCACCTCCAGACAACCTTGGTCCTCTTCCAGACATATTACAGTAGATGGTACCTTCTTCCAGACACTTACAGTAGATGGTACCTTCTTCCAGACATATTACAGTAGATGGTACCTCTTCCAGACATATCACAGTAGATGGTACCTCCTTCCAGACATATCACAGTAGATGGTCCTCTTCAGACATTACAGTAGATGGTCCCTCTTCCAGACATATACAGTAGATGGTACCTCCTTCCAGACATATTACAGTAGATGGTACCTTCTTCCAGACATTACAGTAGATGGTACTCTTAATACAGTTCTCTTCAGACATTACAGTAGATGGTACATCCTTCCAGACATACAGTAGATGGTACCTCCTTCCAGACATTACAGTAGATGGTACCTTCTTCCAGACATTTACAGTAGATGGTACCTTCTTCCAGACATTACAGTAGATGGTACCTCCTTCCAGACATATCACAGTAGATGGTACCTCCTTCCAGACATATACAGTAGATGGTACCTCCTTCCAGACATTACAGTAGATGGTACCTCCTTCCAGACATTACGTAGATGTACCTCCTTCCAGACATACAGTAGATGGTACCTCCTTCCAGAATATGACAGTAGATGGTACCTCCTTCCAGACATGACAGTAGATGGTACCTTCTTCCAGACATTACAGTAGATGGTACCTCCTTCCAGACATGACCCTTAGAATGGTACCTCCTTCCAGACATTACAGTAGATGGTACCTCCTTCCAGACATTACAGTAGATGGTACCTCCTTCCAGACATATTACAGTAGATGGTACCTCCTTCCAGAATTCAGTAGATGGTACTCTCAACATACAGTGGAAGGTACCTCCTTCCAGACATATTACAGTAGATGGTACCTCCTTCCAGACATATTACAGTAGATCGTATCTTCTTCCAGACATATTACAGTGGATGGTATCTTCTTCCAGACATTACAGTAGATGGTACCTCCTTCCAGACATGACAGTAGATGGTACCTTCTTCCAGACACATTACAGTAGATGGTACCTCATTCCAGACACATTACAGTAGATGGTACCTCATTCCAGACATATTACAGTAGATGGTACCTCCTTCCAGACATGTTACAGTAGATGGTATCTCCTTCCAGACATGTTACAGTAGATGGTGCCTCCTTCCAGACATATTACAGTAGATGGTACCTCCTTCCACACATATTACAGTAGATGGTACCTCCTTCCAGACATATTACAGTAGATGGTACCTCCTTCCAGACATATTACAGTAGATGGCGGCATGAACAATGGAAGCAGGCTGACAATTTCATTTCATTGTCACTGGATGAGATTTTGTGACCCTGTCAAAACGCTCAAATTGTCTGGCACATCACAATTCGTTATGGACATGTACACAACCCATCATAATTGAGAGAGCTGGACAGACAAGACAAAGAAAGAAACAGAAAGACAAGTAGACAGACTTACCAAAACAACTGCAGCTTGGTTTGATCTGAATATATGTTCATTTCTATCAGACTGGAATGGAAAAGTGAAAGGCAATATCGCCTTGCCGTGAAACAAGTCTCAGATTCATCCATTGTTCAGTTCCTCAGTTTCCAGCAGAGCTAATTTCACGTCTACAGCAAAAAGGTGGGACAACAGAAAACCAAGTGTGTGTGTGTGTGTGTGTGTGTGTGTGTGTGTGTGTGTGTGTGTGTTGTGTGTGTGTGTGTGTGTGTGTGTGGTGTGTGTGTGTGTGTGTGTGTGTGGTGTGTGTGTGTGTGTGTGTGTGTGTGTGTGTGTGTGTGTGTGTGGTGTGTGTGTGTGGTGTGTGCGTGTGTGTGTGTGACTCATCCATACTTGAACCGTCATGCCTATAGTTTGATCAGCGTTTCCTGTTAACATGTTGTGTGTGTTAAAAACATTCTGGTGATGAAGACTTGGAGGTGAAGTTTTGTCAAGGTTTGTAATGGAATTGGCAAAGCTGTGCAATGAAAGAAAAGTCCACGTTTTGTTTTAGTGAATTTTCTTTTTTTTATCGTCATCCATAGAAAGACACTGTATCGAAAAATTGCAATTTATTTATCCATGCTGATTTATGAACTTCTCTCTCTCTCTCTTCTCTCTCTCATCTCTCTCTCTCTCTCTCTCTCTCTCTCTCTCTCTCTCCTCTCTCTCTCTCTCTCATGAAACGCTTTTAAGCTGAAATCATTTTACCCAGAAACACTGCGTGTGTAGCGTAATGCTCTCTATCTCCTCACTCCTCTCTGCACAGTTTTCGAGAATAGTCATGCTGATTTATGAATCTCTCTCTCTCTCCTCTCGTCTCTCTCTCTCTCAAATTCATCGTTACTCTCTCTCTCTCTCTCCTCTCTCTCCTCTCTCTCTCTCTCGAAATGCTTTTAGGCTGATAGTACTTTTACTCAAAACCAGGTGTGTGTGTGTGTGTGTGTGTGTGTGTGTGTGTGTGTGTGTGTGTGTGTGTGTGTGTGTGTGTGTGTGTGTGTGTGTGTGTGTGTGTGTGTGTGTGTGTGTGTGTGTGTGTGTGTGTGTGTGTGTGTGTGTGTGCCTTTGTCTCTCCCTCCTCTCTCTTTCTTTCAATTGCATGTTTTTAGGGTATGTTTATGCTGATTTATGAATCTCTCTCTTTCTTTCTGTCTGTGTCTGTCCCTTTTTGTGAGGAGGACAATGAAGACAAATGTAGGTATATCTCTCATGTTCCTCAATGGCTGTTATCCATCTTGAGCCACTTTTCTAGAATATTACGGCGTTGTAAGTGTATGGGTCCCCAACAAGTGTTTAACTCACTTATTTCACAAACTATGTAAGACCACAGATAGATGCACATCGGAAATAGCCGGCAGAATCGGCCAAGCCAAAACAGCATTCATGAAGATGACAAGCATTCTTACCAACAAATGCTTATCAATTAACATCAGGAAAGAGTTCTTGAATGTTATATAGAACCAATACTGTTGTACGGATGTGAGGCGTGGACAGTCAACAAGCAAAGCCAGAACAAGATTGAGGCAGCCGAGATGTGGTTTCTAAGAAGAATGTTGAGAGTTCCATGGACAGCAAAGAAAGCAAACGAGACAGTCTTGATGGAGGTAGACACAAGAAGATCATTCATAAGGAAGATTAGGAAAAGACAGGCAACATATATAGTCCATTTTATGAGGAAAGGGGAATTGGAGCACCTGATCACAACAGGAAAACTGGAGGGAAAGAGAGCACCAGGTACACCAAGGGAGAAAATATTGGATGGACTTGCAGAGTGGCTGAAGACAAATAGAGTGGAAGAGGTGCTAGAGGCAACAAGGGATAGAAACAGGTGGAAGGCCATGATCGCCAACGCCATGTGGCAAGGCACCTGATGATGATGATGATGATGATGATGATGATGATGGATGATGATGATGTTAGATCACAAGGGAAGTAACCGTCTAGCTTTCTCATGTACATCTTGCTCCTGATAAGTATGGGTTCTACAAATATGGGAAGGAAGTACTGCCGGTATAGTTTGACCGTTCTGTCATTCTTTAAAAAAATGAGAGGACTGGGGAAGGTCTGACAGGCCATAAGCGTGGCAAATACCCACAAGGCTTTACAAACCAAGAGTTACTGTACTTGCATCTAAAAAGATAAATCAGTCGCCATGAATGATTCAGTGAGGAATTTGCATAATCCTGCCAATGAGAATGAATGATCGCATTTGGTCCTGATGTTTCCTCTACTCTCCGTGGCTTCAAGAAAGTTCGTGAATCCGCCGTAATGTCTGGTTTGTTCTTAGAACTTTTGGATAAGTTCCTGCCGAACTTGTAAGACAGTGCACACGTGCATGCCTGTGTCTGGTCATTTTTTGATAGATAATCTCTTATTTAGCTGTGTTCACCCAGTTTGTCTTGGACAAAAAAAAAAAAAAGTCTGTGTGGTGTTGTTCTAAAAGAGCGTCTGGTTTTCGTCTACGTTTACTGTCTTTTTGACAAAATCCATGCTGAACCTGTCTGTTTTCCTGAGATCGTATATAGGAATTAGTTTGAGGCTCTTGTTGTCATGGAACTGCTGCTTGGTGTTTTTTTATGTGTGTGTGTGTGTGTTGTGTGTGTGTGTGTTGTTGTGTGTGTGTGTGTGTGTTGTTTTGTGTTTGTGTTTGTTGTGTTGTGTGTGTGTGTGTTGTGTGTGTGTGTGTGTGTGTGTTTTTGTGTGTGTGTGTTTGTTGTGTGTGTGTGTGTTTGTGTGTGTTGTGTTGTTGTGTGTGGTGTGTGTGTGTGTGTGTGTTGTGTGGGTGTGTGTGTGTTTGGTGGTGTGTGGTGTGTGTGTGTGGTTGTGTGTGTGTTGGTGTGTGTGTGTGTGGTGTGTGTGTGTTGTGTGTGTGTGTTGTGTGTGTTGTTGTGTGTGTGTGTTGTTGATCATGTATGTTGTGCTGTGTGCTCTTAATATATTTCACAATGACATATGCCCAAGATAATTGGTGTCATTATGATTCAGTTTGTAGTTTGCCGTCATATATACACCTTTTGAAGATACATTTTGGATCTCTCTCTCTTCTCTCTCTCTCTGTCTGTCTGTGTCTCCGTCTCCCTGACTCTATCTTTTCTGTCTGTCTGTCTGTCTGTCTGTCTCTGTTTTGTCTGTCTGTCTCTCTTACTAC
>CM060314.1:96767834-96772834 GCA_030674185.1 Monoplex corrugatus | reverse complement strand
ATTTCTGGGACTGAGATTCACTGAATAATGCTATCTTTCATGATAAGACGTTGCTCTGTTAGGACTGTCTTCAGACTGATTTATGCTGTTTTTAAAATATTTGATAATTTTCATAACAAAATTGTGACCTTCCACCACGAAATCAGTCTTAACTAGCATTTTGGGCATTTTGAGATATACATATCACTGGAAAGTGTACATTCTGCTGATTATTTTCGTACTTAAATAAAGCTTGTACTCAAAAAAATTAGAAGTTATGTATGTTCAAAGTCATTAAGTTGTATGACGAGCCATTTTAAGAAAACGGCCTTAAAGTTTTTGTGTGCTCTTCTACACATTTTCCTTAAATTTCTTTACTTGGTGGCTTTGACCCAGTTTGTTTCTAATTTTCGCTGTCATTATCTGAAAGGTGCACCAAAGAGCTTTCCATCAGTATATTACATGTGGGGGTACTGTACAGGTTACGGTTCATAATAAGAGACAAAAATAGGTACTTTTGGTAGGAAATTGCGTTCTTTCTGCTGCGATCAGTGCATTAAAATACCATTTTAAATTATTAATAATGTTTTTTTCAAAAAAAAAAATTTCTGTGGGGGATAGATTATAGTCTACAGAAATCAATTTTGAGAAAAAGTCAAAACACCCAGATAAACCCTCAGTCACCTTTTCAGCTCCTAGTGCTGTTCCGACTGACTGCGAGTTAAGACTGATTTCGTGGTGGGAGGTCACAATTACTTGTTTCACCAAACCTATAACAGACCCAATAGCACAATCTCTGACGTTATCATTACTTTTGGATCTTTTTATCTGTTCATTTTTTTCCTGTGCTTGTCAACAAAATGCACATTTACCTTTCACCTAAGCAGAGACATTACTGAAAGCTATGATGTGTCAAATACATTACATCAATGATCGTAGTTTTGCGATCAAAGGCTGATTAAGTTGTGCCATGGCAAAGCAAACGTGAACACTTCACACAACCAGACATAACACTGTATCCTTTAATCACAATGCTAAATTCATCAACAGGCAAAGAACCATTCAAACTATGTATTTATAATAATAATAATAATAATATAATAATAATAATAATAATAATAACAATAACAATGTTTATTTGTATAGCGCATATTCCATATAAAAACATGTTCACCAGCGCTTTACATTTCGCAAAAAAAGCAAATGGTGATAAAAAAAAAAGTTCACAATTACATACACAATAAGATAACAACAAACATTAAAGCTATACAAGTAAGAAGACACATAAGAAACCACAGAATATTAAAATTTAAACACTGACTTATGTAATGAAAAAATAACAGATTTTCCATATGAATAAAGAACATACTGTGTTTATATATTCATGCGTGTGTGTTCGTGCGTACGCGCGCGCGCGCGCGTGTGTGTGTGTGTGTGTGTAGTTGTGGTGTGTACGCGTGTGCGTGTGTGTGTGTGTATTTGTTAACACCATCATGGAAAAAGGATGTTTGCGAGCGCGTGCACGTATAGCATATGCGTACACACACACACACACACACACACACACACACACACACACACCACACACACACACACACACACACACACACACACCACACACACACACACAACAACACACACACACACAAACACACACACACGCGCGAGCGCGCGCGCATATAGTTGTCACGCACATGCGGTCAGACAAACATACATTCCATTTACCTCCTCCCTCTCATACTGTCTCCCCACTCACACACAGTAAGTTGTCTAGAGCTATATTTATAAACAATAACGAACAATAAAAGGACAAAAGAAGACACAAATTGGTCCTTCTCATGTGTTCCTGTCTCTGTCTGTCTTGTCTCTGTCTGTCTGTCTTTGTCTGTCTCGTTTGTCTGTCGTCTTTCTGTCTCTGTCTTGTTCTCTGTCTCTGTTTGTCTGTCTGTTCTCTGTCTCTGTCTGTCTGTCTGTTGTCTTCTCTGTCTCTGTCTCTGTCTCTCTGTCCTCTCTGTCTGTTTGTCTTCTGTCTGTCTGTCTTGTCTGTCTATCTTCTTTCTCTGTCTCTGTCTCTGTCTTTCTCTCTGTCTGTCTCTGTCTCTGTCTCTGTCTTTCTGTCTGTCCTGTCTCTGTCTGTCTGTCTGTCTCTCTTCTCTCTCTCTCTCTCTCTCTCTCTCCCTTGCTGTGACACACACATTAGCACTATACTTTTCGTTTTTATCTCCGTTACTCTTTTTTTTTCTCTCTCTTTCCTTACCACCTTCATTTCCTCCACCCTGGCCCTCTCCCTGTAAAAAAGACATTGTATCTTGAGTGTTGCATTCTTTGCTTCCTCTGCTCCCCTCCTGTCCATAAACCCTGTCACATCTCACTGTGTGTGGTTACAGCCCCTTGTCGGTGGCTACAATAAAGTCTTCCAGTTGTCTCCCTGTGCCCCGCAGCTGTCTGGTCCAGGGCCTGACGTCAATGGTGCTCACTGCTCACTGTTCTGTCTCACCTGACGTCAATGATGCTCACTGCTCACTCTTCTATCTCACCTGACGTCAATGATGCTCACTGCTCACTGTTCTGTCTCACCTGACGTCAATGATGCTCACTGCTCACTGTTCTATCTCACACAGGCCTGACGTCAATGATGCTCACTGCTCACTGTTCTGTCTCACCTGACGTCAATGATGCTCACTGCTCACTGTTCTATCTCACACAGGCCTGACATCAATGATGCTCACTGCTCACTGTTCTATCTCACACAGGCCTGACGTCAATGATGCTCACTGCTGACTGTTCTGTCTCACCTGACATCAATGATGCTCACTGCTCACTGTTCTATCTCACTTGACGTCAATGATGCTCACTGCTCACTGTTCTATCTCACACAGGCCTGACGTCAATGATGCTCACTGCTGACTGTTCTGTCTCACCTGACATCAATGATGCTCACTGCTCACTGTTCTATTCACTGACGTCAATGATGCTCACTGTCATTGTTCTATCTCACACAGGCCTGATGTCAATGATGCTCACTGCTGACTGTTCTGTCTCACCTGACATCAATGATGCTCACTGCTCACTGTTCTTCTCACTTGACGTCAATGATGCTCAATCTCGTTGTTCTATCTCACACAGGCCTGACTCAATGATGCTCACTGCTCACTGTTCTATCTCACCTGACGTCAATGATGCTCACTGCTCATTGTTCTATCTCACCCTGACTCAATGATGCTCACTGCTCACTGTTCTATCTCACTGACGTCAATGTGCCACTGCTCACTGTTCATCTCACCTGACTCATGATGCTCACTGCTCACTGTTCTATCTCACCTGACGTCAATGATGCTCACTGCTCACTGTTCTATCTCACCTGACGTCAATGATGCTCACTGCTCACTGTTCTATTCTCACCTGACATCAATGATGCTCACTGCTCACTGTTCTATCTCACCTGACGTCAATGATGCTCACTGCTCATGTTCTATCTCACTGACATCAATGCTGCTCACTGCTCACTGTTCTATCTCACCTGACGTCAATGATGCTCACTGCTCACTGTTCTATCTCCACCTGACATCAATGATGCTCACTGCTCACTGTTCTATCTCACTGACGTCAATGATGCTCACTGCTCACTGTTCTATCTCACACAGGCCTGACGTCAATGATGCTCACTGCTCACTGTTCTATCTCCCCCTGACGTCAATGATGCTCACTGCTCACTGTTCTATCTCACCTGACGTCAATGATGCTCACTGCTCACTGTTCTATCTCACACAGGCCTGACGTCAATGATGCTCACTGCTCACTGTTCTATCTCACCTGACGTCAATGATGCTCACTGCTCACTGTTCTATCTCACTGACATCAATGTGCTCACTGCTCACTGTCTATCTCACTGATCAATGATGCTCACTGCTCACTGTTCTATCTCCACCTGACATCAATGATGCTCACTGCTCACTGTTCTATCTCACCTGACGTCAATGATGCTTACTGTTCACTGTTCGATCTGACACACAGGCCTGACGTCGATGATGCTCACTGCTCACTGTTCTATCTCACATCCCTGTCTCTGAACGACAACCACTACACTTGTCTCTTTTGGACATCACAACGTGAAATTAAAGTGAGGAAAGACGAAGAAGAAATAAAAATCATAATAGATGGTTAAAACATGTTGGCCTCCTTTTTTTACCTGTTCTTTGTTAGTTAGTTTGTTCGTTTGTTTGTTTGTGTGTTTGTATGTTTCTTTGTGTGTTTGCTTGTTTCTTTGTTGTTGTTTTTTTTGTTTGTTTTCGCTTTTTGTTACCCAATAAAAACCAAATATAAATCATTGTGTCTTTGTCATCTTCATCACTGGTATGGTCGTCATACTCACTGACCTCTGTGTTGTGAGGGTGCAGTCTGTCTTCTGTGTCTGAAATACGGTGGTCATTATCATGTGTCTGTTCATTTTCATCTATTTTGTTTTCCACTGTCTCTTTTAAATGTTCACTACATTTTGGTCCCTTTTTATCCACTGGACGAGGCGGCAGGGAAGTTTTTAGTCCTGTTTTTATTATCCGTTGTGTTGGTGTTTGTGATCTGTTTGTGACCGTGCGTTCGCGCTTGACAAAGGCCGGTTGGCCGAAAATTTGCGCTTGTTTTGTTTTGTTTTGTTAAATACGCGCTTATATTGGTTTTCTTGTTCTTCTGGTTCCTGTTTGCTTGGGCGCGGGCAGTCGCACTTGTTTTGGATCTCGTTCACTACTCTATCATGGTCACCGATGTTGACTTGCACACAAGCAGTCGCTTTTTCCTGTCAGTGGTAAGTCCTCGCTGACTGGTGCCATGCCTGATTTTGTTTTTCGTACCATTTTCTACGCCTAACCAATGGCGACAGAGGCTGGAAAAGTTTTTACAATGTGATGATGGTGATGTCGATGAGGATGATAATCATGATGTTATGGAACTCCGTCTAGGAATGAGACTGTGACAGTGTTGCACTCTACGCTTACTATCATAACATATCCTGGCGTCAACCAGGC
>CM060314.1:96747834-96760334 GCA_030674185.1 Monoplex corrugatus | reverse complement strand
GTCCAACAAACGAACGTTGTGTTAAATCTATCCGAAATTATAGACTACTCCCCACTTTAAATCTGCTAAAACCTTTGAATCATTTGCTGCCTCGTCACAGATATTTCAGAAGCTCAGCTGATAAACAACAAAAAAAAAAAAAAAAAAAAAAAAAAGAAAATCTGCACAGAAGACAAATTCCTGCAAACAAACGTAAAATCCAATCTGCTTCAGGACACACGTGGAATGCTAACACGCAGTTTGCTAAGGTGAAGGACGTCAGTGAAGTGATTTACATCCGGGCTAGTGGGGGTCTTTCTTGGTGTTGTGGATGGAGGGGCCCCTGGTGAGTGTCAAGTTTGTCAACAATGGCGGCCCAGGAGACGCTTCAGGACCCTTCATCGTTTTGCTCAAGTGTTTCCTTCAAAGCTCTGACAGTGCTACAACTGGAGGTGTCATATATAACATGGATGAAAGAATACCCGCCGTCACTTAGCGCACCCAGTAGCTCAGTTGGTTTGAGCTCGGATTCTCATGCTAATTGTTGTGGGTTCGAATCCGGGGTGCACTATATTAAAAACTGGCCTTTTCACTGTCCCATCAAGCGGGGTAGCTCAGTTGGTTTGAGCTCGGATTCTCATGCTAATGGTTGTGGGTTCGAATCCCGGGGTGCGCTATATTAAAAACTGGCCTTTCACTGTCCCATCTTAACATCACTGTTGTTTTGGTGGTGTTAGTGTAGGATTAGATAAGTCCCCTTTTCCCTTCTTCCCTGGGATGGTTATCCCCGTCGGCCATATCACCTGAGTGTGGGTGTCGACGTAAAACCTCAACTCAAATCAATCAATCAACCTGTCGTCACTTAGCGCCCAGTAGCTCAGTTGGTTTGAGCGTCGGATTCTCATGCTAATGGTTGTGGGTTCGAATCCCGGGGTGGCTATATATAAAAACTGGCCTTTCACTGTCCCATCTTAACATCATTGTTGTTCTGGTGGTGTCAGTTAGGATTAGATAGTCCACCTTTCCCTCACTTCCCTGGGATGGTTATCCCCGTCGGCCATATGCACCTGAGGTGGGGACGTCGACGTAAAAACTGAACCAATCAATCAATCAAACCCGTCGTCAAGCGCGCCCAGTAGCTCAGTTGGTTTGAGCGTCGGATTCTCATGCTAATGGTTGTGGGTTCAAATCCCGGGGTGCGCTATATTAAAAACTGGCCTTATCACTGCCCATCTTAACATCATTGTTGTTCTGGTGGTGTCAGTGTAGGATTAGATAAGTCTCCCTTTCCCTTCTTCCTGGGATGGTTATCCCCGTCGGCCATATCACCTGAGGTGGGGGATGTCGACGTAAAAACTGAACCAATCAATCAATCAAACCGTCGTCACTCTTACCAGCGTGTGAAATAGCCTGGTTACTAAATTAAGGTGGGGTCACTAACACTGGGTGCTTTATTTTGGCTTGGTTGACTTCTTCTTTATTCATTCGATATGCATTTATTTATATCCATTTATTGACTAAGTTTTGAACCTCTCACCCATCATGCTTTATTTTGGGTTGGTTGACTTCTTTATTCATTCGATATGTATATATTTATATCCATTTATTGACTAAGTTTTGAACCTCTCTCCCACCATGCTTTATTTGGGCTTGGTTGACGTCTTCTTTATTCATTCGATATGTATTTATTTATGTTCATTTATTGACTAAGTTTTGAACCTTTCTCCCACCATGCTTTATTTTGGCTCGGTTAACTTCTTTATTCATTCGATATGTATATATTTATATCCATTTATTGACTAAGTTTTGAACCTCCTCCCACCATGCAGTTCCCTTAAATGTCACGCTGTGTGGTTCACAGACTCAGACTTGTGCCGTTGATAAACAGGGAGGGGAGGGAGGGGAGGGAGGGAGGGGAGGGAGGACGGCGTGCGTGGAGCATGCTTGATGTCAGGACTGGGGAGAGGCACCTCTAGAGGACACAGACACAAAGTGCTTTTCACAGATGGGGGGGGGGGGGGGGGGGTGGTGGAGGGGGTGAGGGGAGGGGGAGCAGACTATCGACCTTCAGACAAGAGTCGGGACCCCGGGGCCACAAATGGAGTAAGCTGTCTTCGACTTGACGAAATACGAGTGAAAGAGAGAGAAAAGAAAGAAGAGAAGAGAAAGAGAAAAGAGAGAGAGAGAGAGAGAGAGAGAGACAGAGACAGAAGACAGACAGAAGACAGAGACAGAGACAGAGAGACAGAGAGACAGAGACAGAGAGAGAGAGAGAGGAGGTAGGGAGAGAAAGAGAGAAAGAGATGGAGAGAGAGACAGAGATAGGGAGAGAGAGAGAGAAAGAGAGAGAGGGGGAGAAAGAGAGAGAAAGAGAGAGAGAGAGGAACGAGAGAGAGAGAGGAGAGAGAAGAAAGAAAGAAAGAAAGAGACAGACAGACAGAGATAGAGAGAGACAAAGAGACAGAGACAGGGAGGCAGAAAGACAGACAGAGAGACACAGAGAGAGATTCAGACTTCAGATCAGATAGTTTATTCAAAAATACATCAGCCTCTACTACAGGAATGTTTGAAATGTGTTACAGAAGACACGATCAGTTACATCGGACAACAAGATTACCAACTGACAATAATACACTAACAACTTACACACCAAGACATCGCAATGTCCACAATATCAATCGCATTGAGCATAAACAAACCCAAATTCTTAACATAACCATAGCGAGAGGCGCTTGATAATGAACACAGCTTTAAACATTTTTTGGAATAACACGTTTGTTGTGGAATCCAAAACAAGTGTGATTACCCGCTTTCAAGCAAACCGGAACCAGAAAAAAAAAAAACACGAAAAAAGTATCTTGTCTGGTTGTACTAAATAAGCGTTTTGATTCTTTTTTCGCGTTTTTTTTTTTTCTTCTGGTTCATGTTTTTTGTGGGGTGAACTTTAATGGAAGATAATAAAAAAACAACAACAACAAAACAAACAAAAAACTGGGTAGCAGAGAACAAAATGTATTTCATCTCTTTTGCAGAGAACAAAATGTATTTCATCTCAGGCTACAGACTGTGACAGCAGACAAGTTGTCTTCTTGTCTGATGCCCTCTTTGTGCTGCAGGCATGCCAGAACAACACGCTCCCCCTCCTGTCTAGAGCTCTGCACCAGGTTGCCACAACCAGAAGAGCAGTTCTGCAGTGGATCCCAGCCCACTGCGGAGTCTCCGGGAATGAGCAAGCTGATATGCTTGCTAAGGAGAGAGCCGGAGAAGAACAACCTAACAACAGCGTCAGCTACAGTGAGAAGAGGAGCATCATCAGGGCGCTTTCCATGCCGAGACGACACAGGGATGACTACCACCTGTTGTCTAGAGAGCAGCAAGTTGCCCTGGTGAGGTTGCGCACTGGTCACAATAGGCTGAACAGCCACATGTACCGCAAACTGAATCTGGCGCCCTCCCCAACCTGTCCCTGCGGTCAAGAAGACCAAACCACGGAGCATATACTCCAAAGATGTCCCCTTCACCAGGTGGCAAGACAGGACGTGTGGCCGACAGACACTACGCTGACAACCAAACTCCATGGCTGCAGACAGGAGCTGGAAAAGACGGCTGCATTCATCGCCCAGACTCAGATGATTGTGTAGCAGCGTACGTCAAGAAGAAGAAGAAGATCTCTTTTGCATGCATGCATAAAGGACACTTCAAATCAGTCTCTGTGAGTAGATTGTTCGTCAAGTGATGGACCTTCAAAGTTGATACACCAAGACTAACTTTGGCATTAGTCTTTTCAAATGAATGTGGAAATCAAGACAAAGATAAAGCTTACAACTTTGGGAATTTACTGATCTGTATGTAATCATTCCATTCCTGCCATCTGATATCAAGTAATCTTTGTTGAAAAGCACCAAAAATATCGAATCTGATTTCCAACCCTTTGAAAAAATTATTCACAAAGCCCAAACTCACTTAAGCTTCTACGCGCACTTGTTGCGCAGTTCTTCTTTCCTCGAAGGTTAAACCAAAAAGCTTCTTACATGACTTTTCTGCAGTCTAAAGTCTTATACACTCAGCACTTCTAACCAATATCATATGCAGTGTACAGCACAATGACCAAACAAAGGTTATCAGATTGTGTTTGTTACTCCATACACTAAATCATTTGATGTGCGCATATGTAACTCCAGAAACTTTTGAAAGCAAATGTACAGCTCTACTGTGTGTAACTGCTTTACTTAATAGCTCAAATTTAGGCTCCATATCACAGAGTACGCTGTATTTGAAAATCAAACATACTTAATTACAATATATATAATTACAATATTTATATAGCGCAAAATCTTGCTAGAAATCAAATCTAAGCGCTGAACATACACATACGCACGCGCGCACACACACGCACACACACACTCACACATGGCAAAAAATGGGGAAAAAGAATAAAAGCAATGGAAAATTATAGAGAGCATATTATATACAAATATATATTACAATGTGATTCTACTCCGAGCGGAGACAGGCTACAGAGGGGGATGAGTGAGGTCAGGATTTCATGCAGAGGAGAAATGGTGAGTTTTGAGAGCGGACTTGAAGGAGACAAAAGTAGGTTGCTGACGGACTGAGAGAGGAAGTTTGTTCCAGGAGAGTGGACCAGAAACAGAGAAGGCTCGTGGACCATAGGTATTGAGCTTAGTGCGTGGAAAGCGAAAAGTCAGAGGATCGGAGGCAGAGCGGAGGGTACGTGAGGGAAGATAGATCTCAAGTAGGCTTGACAGGTAATCGGGGGCTGCGTTATTGAGGCTTTTGTAGCACATGGTGTCTAGTTTGTACTGTATGCGCTTTGATACAGGGAGCCAGTGAAGTTGTGCCAGGAGAGGAGAAATGTGGTCAGCTTTTTTCTTTTTGAGTACAAGGCGTGCAGCATTGTTTTGAATGCGCTGTAGGATGTGGCTGGTGGAGGCAGGAAGACCAGACAGGAGTGAATTGCAATAGTCAATGCGAGACATTATGAAGGAGAGAAAGAGAGAGAGAGAGAGACAAATAAGTCAAAAGAATTGTTATTCAACACATCCAATGGCTTCATGACACACGATAATGCATTCTCAATTCTGCTGTCAATATCTTTATAGGCAAAAGCAAAACTCAAATGTGTAGGAAAATAAGTCCCAAAACTATTTACAAACATTAACTACAGGCGTCGCCATACCATTGTGCATTCACCTTTCTCTCGCTGTCAAATAGCCCCCTTATCTAAACATCAAACACCACGGTATTGCTTCATTCATATTCACTTTAAATTGCAGGTCAATGGCCGCTTTGTGTAGAGTGTTTGACTGACTCTGTGAACCTACAACCGTTTCAGATAGTAACAGAATACCGTCAGCTAACAATACACTAAACAAGTTTGACTATTCCTGTGAAAATTTGGCTCCAGGACGTCCATTGAGAGAGAGAGAGAGAGAGAGAGAGAGAGAGAGAGAGGAGAGAAAGAGAGACAGAGAGACAGAGACAGAGAGAGAAAGAGAGAGAAAGAGAGAGAGAGAGAAAGAGAGACAGAGACAGAGAGACAGAGAGAGATAAAGAGAGAAAGAGAGGGACAGACAGACAGAGACAGAGACAGAGACAGAGAAAGACATACAAAGAGACAGATTGAGAGAGAGAAAGCGACAGACAGACTGACAGAGAGAGAGAGAGAGAGAGACAGACTGACAGAGAGAGAAAGCGACAGACAGACAGACTGAGAGAGAGAAAGCGACAGACAGACAGACAGACAGACAGACAGACAGAAACAGAGACAGAGAGAGAGAGCGA
Organism: Monoplex corrugatus; assembly: GCA_030674185.1. NCBI lineage: Eukaryota > Metazoa > Mollusca > Gastropoda > Littorinimorpha > Ranellidae > Monoplex > Monoplex corrugatus. The sequence continues at coordinate 96,754,550 of CM060314.1, read as the reverse complement.
GAGAGAGCGAGAGAGAGCGAGAGAGAGAGAGAGACAGAGAGAGAGAGAGAGAGAGAGAGAGAGAGAAAGAGAATGTGTGTGTCTTTTATGTTGGTAGACAAAACAAGAAGTAATTCACAGAAATGGCAAGAGGGGGGGGGGGGGGGGGGCGCAGACAGGAGGGTCTTTAACTGATAATTTAGACGAGAAAGCGAGAAGCAGAAGAGTACAAGGTGTGAGGATGCAAAGGGAATCAGTAAACAGCAAAAGTGAGAAAGAAGAACAGAAAGAAGATAGACAGATATACAACGGTGCAGAATTATATGCACAAAGTCAAAGCCCTGCATAAGAGCCCTTGATCAAACATATAAATAAGTATATTCTAGGTAATACACTCCTACAACATGAACTACCACCTCCACCCACCCATCTTTTTTAAAAACTTTTTAACCTGAAGTTGTAAGAAACATTGACTCTTTCCATCCCTATATGTCTAACAAGCTCAGCTGAGGGCAATATACGCAAGATCTGATTTGTAGAGCGAAAGTCGAGCACACATACATATAAAGCAGTGTGCATTCTGACATGTTTTAACTTTAACGTTAATATATAACTACTGAATATAAACGTCAATGACCTGATTGATATTCAAACAGTTGTTGCCACTGGAGCTGTTTTGTCTTAGTGATGTACCAGGTGCCCCTGACGTCGGCCAGTGACGTCATTAATGGCGGCCTTGGAGGCGCGTTAAGACGGTTCATCGCTTGCTGAAGCGTTCCTTTCGTGGTCATAACAGTGTTATAACCTGAAGTGTTATACATGATTGGAATGTTTTCCCCTGAAGTTGTAGTTTCGTATGTACGGTAACTTTGTTAATGTGGGTGAACTATTGATTGCTTTGTTTTGGCTTTGTTCATTTTACTTTTATCTTTCTTCCTCTATTAATCCTATTTTCATATTTCTTCTTTTGTCCACTGTCATCCTGACTGCATGAAGATCGTTCTGTGCTGTTCAAAGAACCAGGTGTATGGACAGGGAGGTGGCAGGGTAGAGTGCAATGAGCATACCTGATCCCAGGACTGATAACCGACACCTGCGGGTTTGAGAAAACAAAGTGTGAGGGAGTGGGGAAGGCTAAATTGTTGCAACAGGTATTAGACTGGACTCACAAATAGAGATGGGGCATTTTCTTCAACTTTATTACCATAGGAATGGGAGAAGAGAAAGAGAGAGAGAGAGAGAGAGAGAGAGAGAGGGAGAGGGAGATGAGAGAGAGAGAGAGGGAGAGAGGAGAAGAGAGGAGAGAGAGAGAGAGAGAAGAGGAGAGAGAGAAGAGGGAGAGAGAGAGGAGAGAGGAGAGAGAGAGAGTGAGGAGAGAGAGAGAGAGAGAGAGAGAAGAGAGGAGAGAGAAGGGGAGGAGGAGTGAGTGAGAGAGTGAGGAGAGAGGGAGGATGAGAGGAGAGAGAGGAGAGGAGAGATGAGTAGAGAGAGAGAGAGAGATTTGAGAGAGAGGGAGTGAATGGGGAAGAGAGAGAGAGGAGAGAGAGGAGAGAGAGGAGAGGAAAGAAGGGGAGAAAGAGGGAGAGAGAGAGAAGGGGAGAGACAGAGAGAAGGGGAGAGATGGGAGAGAGAGAAGGGAGAAGAGAGGAGTGAGAGAGAAAGGAAGAGAGAGAAGGAGAGAGAGAGTGAGGGAGAGGAGAGAGAGAGAAGAGAGGGGAGAGAGAGGAGAAGAGAAGAGAGGGAGGAGAGAGAGAGAGGAGAGAGAGAGAGAGAGAAAGAGAGAAAGAGGGAGAGGAGAAGGAGAGAGAAAGGAGAGTGATGAGAGGTAAAAGAGAAGAGTAGAAAAGTGAGAGATGAAGAGGGATGGAGTGTGTTAGGAGTACAGGAGCGTGAGGGAGAGAGAAATGGAGAGCGTGGAAGGGGAAGAGAGTGGATGAGAAGAGGTGGAAGAGGAGAGAGGAAAGAGAAGGAAGGAGGAGAGAATGAGGGGAGAGAGGGTGAGAGAGTAAATATAGAGAGAGAGAGAAGAGTGGAAGAAGGGGAGGAGGGAGAGAGTGAGAGGAGAGAGAGAAGGGAGAACAGGGAGGAGAGGGAGAAAGTGAGAGAGGAAGAGGGAAGAAAGAGAGGGAAGAAAAGGAAGGGAGAGAGAAAGAGAGAGAGAGGAGAGGAGAGAAGAGAGAGAGAGAGAGAGAGAGAGAGAGAGAGAAGAGGAGAGAAGAAGAGAGAGGAAGAGAGAGAGGAGAGAGAGAGAGAGAAGGAAGAGAGAAGAGAGAGAGAGGAAGAGAGAGAGAGAGAGAAGAGAAGGAGAGAGAGAGAGGAGAGAGAGAGAGGGAGGAGAGGGAGAGAGAAGAAGGAAGAGAAGGGAGAGAGAGAGGAGAGGAGAGAGGGAAGAGGAGAGAGAGAGAGAGAGAGAGAAGGGAGAGAGAGGAGAGAGAGAGAAGGGGAGAGAAGGAGAGGAGAGGGGGAAGAGGAGAGGAGAGAGAGGAGAGGAGGAGGAGAGGGAGAGGAGAGAGAGAGGAAAGGGAGAGAGAGGGAGGAGAGAGAGGAGAGAGAAGGAGGGAGAGGGAGGAGAGAAGAGAGAGAGGGAGAGAGAGAGAGGAGGGAGAGAGAGAAGAGGAGGGAGAGAGAGAGAGAGAGGAGAGGGAGAGAGGAAGAGAAGAGGGAGGAGAGAGGAGGAGAGAGGAGAGGAGAGAAAGAGAGAGGGAAGGGGTGAGGAGAGGAAGGAGAAGGGGGAGGAGAGGAAGAGAGGAGAAGGGAGAGAGGGGAGGGAGAGAGAGAGAGAAGAGAGGAGGGGAAAGGGAAGAGAGAGAGAGGAGGGAGAGAAGGGGGAAAGAAGAAGGGGGAGAGAGAGGAAAGAGAGAGAGGGGAAGAGAGGAGAAAGAGAGAGGGAGGAGAGGAGAGAGAGAGAGAAGGAGAAGGAGGAGAAAGAGAGGAGGGGAGGAGAGGAAGGAGAGGAAGGGAGAGGAGAGGGAGAAGAGAGGAGAAGGGGAGAGAGAGGAGAGAGAGAAGAGAGGAGGAGAGGGGAGAAGGAGGAGAGAGAGGGAGAGAGAGAGAGAGAGAGAGAGAAGGAGAGGAAAGAGAGAGGAGAGAAGGGGGAGGGAGAGAAGAGAGGGGGAGAGAGAGGGAGAGAAAAGAGGAGAGAGAGAAGAGGGGGAGAGAGAGGAGAGAGGAGAGAAGGGGAGAGGGAGGAGGAGGGAGAGAGAGAGGAGAGAAGGGGAGAGAGAGGAGAGGAGGAGGAGAGAGGAAGGAGGGAGGGAGGAGAGAGGGAGAGAGAGGAGGAGAAGGAGAGAGAGAGAGGAGAGAGGAGAGGGGAGAAGAGGAGAGGAGAGAGAAGGGGAGAGAGAGAGAGAGAGAGGAGGGAGAGAGGGAGGAGAGAGAGGGAGAGAGAAGAGAAGGGAAAGGGGAGAGAGAGAGGGGAGGAGAGGGAGAGAGAGAGAAGGGGGAGAGAGGGAGAGAGAGGAAGAGGGAGAGAGAGGAGAGAGAGGGAGAAGGGGAGAGGAGAGGAGAGAGAGAAGGGGAGGAGAGAGGAGAGGGAAGAAGGAGGAGAGAGGGGAAGGGGAGAGAGGGGAGAGGAGGGAGAGAGGAGAGGAAGGGGAGAGAGAGAGAGAGAGAAGGGGAGAAAGAGTGAGTGAGAGAGAAAGGAGAGAGAGAGAAAAGGAGAGAGAGAGTGGGGAGAGGAGAGAGAGAGAAAGAGAGGGGGAGAGGAGAGAGAGAAAGAGAAGGAGAGGGAGAAGAGAGAGAGAGAGAGATAAAGAGAGAGAGAGAGAGAGAGAGAGGGAGAGAGAGTAGTATGGTGGTAGACAAAACAAGAAACCATAATAGTAAAGGAGTAGCCTCTGACTGAATAGATAAACAAGAACAGGAAAGAGGTTTAAAGGAAGAAGAAAAAGCAGCAAAGATGTAGGAGGACAAACTAAACAGAAAGAAAAAGAAGAACGAAGGGAATGCAGAGAGACAGACAAGTGGTGCCCAAGTCTGGAGACAGACGTGCCACAGACCCACACCACACAGACGTGCCACAGACCCACACAGACGTTGCCACAGACCCACACAGACGTGCCACAGACCCACACAGACGTACCACAGACCCACACAGACGTTGCCACAGACCCACACAGACGTTGCCACAGACCCACACAGACCCACACAGACGTTGCCACAGACCCACACAGACCCACACAGACGTTGCCACAGACCCACACAGACGTTGCCACAGACCCACACAGACGTGCCACAGACCCGCACAGACGTGTCACAGACCCACACAGACGTGTCACAGACCCACACAGACGTGTCACAGACACACACAGACGTTGCCACAGACCCACACAGACGTGTCACAGACCCACACAGACGTTGTCACAGACCCACACAGACGTTGCCACAGACCCACACAGACGTGCCACAGACCCACACAGACGTTGTCACAGACCCACACAGACGTTGTCACAGACCCACACAGACGTTGCCACAGACCCACACAGACGTGCCACAGACCCACACAGACGTTGCCACAGACCCACACAGACGTGCCACAGACCCACACAGACGTACCACAGACCCACACAGACGTACCACAGACCCACACAGACGTACCACAGACCCACACAGACGTACCACAGACCCACACAGACGTGCCACAGACCCACACACACGTTGCCACAGACCCACACAGACGTACCACAGACCCACACAGACGTGCCACAGACCCACACAGACGTGACACAGACCTACACAGACGTTGCCACAGACCCACACAGACGTTGCCACAGACCCTCACAGACGTACCACAGACTACACACACATTGCCACAGACCCACACAGACGTACCACAGACCCACACAGACGTACCACAGACCCACACAGACGTGCCACAGACCCACACAGACGTGCCACAGACCTACACAGACGTTGCCACAGACCCACACAGACGTGTACACAGACCCACATAGACGTGTACACAGACCCACACAGACGTGTACACAGACCCACACAGACGTACCACAAACCCACACAGACGTGCCACAGACCCACACAGACGTTGCCACAGACCCACACAGACGTTGCCACAGACCCACACAGACGTGTACACAGACCTACACAGACGTGTACACAGACCCACACAGACGTGTACACAGACCCACACAGACGTTGCCACAGACCCACACACACGTTGCCACAGACCCACACAGACGTGTACACAGACCCACACAGACGTGTACACAGACCCACACAGACGTGTACACAGACCCACACAGACGTTGCCACAGACCCACACAGACGTTGCCAGAGACCCACACAGACGTTGCCACAGACCCACACAGACGTGTACACGGACCCACACGACGTGTACACAGACCCACACAGACGTGTACACAGACCCACACAGACGTACCACAGACCCACACAGACGTGCCACAGACCCACACAGACGTGACACAGACCCACACAGACGTTGTCACAGACCCACACAGACGTGCCACAGACCCACACAGACGTTGACACAGACCCACACAGACGTGACACAGACCCACACAGACGTTGACACAGACCCACACAGACGTGACACAGACCCACACAGACGTTGACACAGACCCACACAGACGTGCCACAGACACACACAGACGTTGTCACAGACCCACACAGACGTGCCACAGACCCACACAGACGTTGACACAGACCCACACAGACGTGACACAGACCCACACAGACGTGCCACAGACCCGCACAGACGTGCAACAGACCCACACAGACTGCCCCACAGACCCACACAGACGTGTCACAGACCCACACAGACGTGTCACAGACCCACACAGACGTTGCCACAGACCCACACAGACGTGCCATAGAGCCACACAGACGTGTCACAGACCCACACAGACGTTGCCACAGACCCACACAGACGTGTCACAGACCCACACAGACGTTGTCACAGACCCACACAGACGTTGTCACAGACCCACACAGACGTTGTCACAGACCCACACACACGTCCCACAGACCCACACAGAGGTGCCACAGACCCACACAGACGTGCCACAGACCCACACAGACGTGCCATCTATCAAGCAAACAGTCAAGTCTGGTTCTGATATATGTACTATACAAACTACGCCCTTTTCAAACTTAAGCTGCTAAAAGCGTTGAATCATTTGTTCCCTGTTTGCAGTAATTTCCAACAAGCTCAAATGACAGAGAAACATAACTCAAAAAGCTGACTTGCACAGTTAGAGTTCCCACAAAACATAAAGACTGACATGAACCAGAAGAACAAGAAAGCCAATGTAAGCGCGTATCCAACAAAACAAGACAAAACAAGCGCAGATTTTCGGCCAACCGGCCTTTGTCAAGCGCGAACGCACGGTCACAAACAGATCACAAACACCAAACAATGGATAATAAAAACAGGACTAAAAACTTCCCTGCCGCCTCGTCCAGTGGGTAAGAAGGGGACCAAAATAAAGACTGACATGTTTGATGACTTCCATAATATTCACACGTAAGTACTGAATGTAAATGTCGGTGATCTGATTTACAATCGAGCCATGTGCCTTTCTTCGCTTTGTCGATGGTGGCTTCCGTTTATACCATTCTCGTCAACTACGGTGGGTCAGGGTGCAGATTGAGACATTTTACTGCTTGTTCAAGTGCTCCTTTAAAATCCTAACATGTCGCGGTATGACCCATGGTGTCGTCTACAACGAGAATGAAATAACAGGTTATCAGCCAATGCCTCA
>CM060314.1:96737834-96740334 GCA_030674185.1 Monoplex corrugatus | reverse complement strand
ATCATGAATACAAGAAGTGTGGCATTTAGATAAAAATTTGAAATAAGTAAGCATATGTGTATGTATATATATATATATATATGTTTATTTATATGTATATATATATGTATATATGTGTGTCTGTGTGTGTGTGTGTGTGTGTGTGTGTGTGTGTGTGTGTGTGTGTGTGTGTGTGTGTGTGTGTGTGTGTGTGTCTGTGTGTATGAACATGTGTGCGTGCATGCACCGATATATCCATCTCTTAAATCAGTAAGATGTAGACAGAACAGCAAAGCATGCAGACAGATTAGCAAGCAGTGTCTCAGTAAGTGATGTCTGGCGCGTTGGTTACGAACAGCCAAAGCCAGCTGGCATTGGAGAGACAGCTCACACAGTGTACGCCTTCTCACAGACCAAGCGTGTGAAAGGGAACACTCATCATGCTTCAGGTTACAAACACTTTTTGAAAGGTACTATACTGGCCTAGAAAGTCATTTATGCACCCGTTTTTTTGGTATTAGAAAAACTGATGATGACATGGTATTCAACTACAAAATTCGTCTGAGCAGAGAAGCTTACGAGCAAAAAAAAGCCAACAACAACAACAACAAAAACAACAACAACAACAACAACAACAACAACAACGACGACCGACGAACGACACAATAAACAACAACAAACAACAAACAACGACAACAACAACAACAAAACACAACAACAACAACAACAACGACAACAACAACAACAACAACACAACAACAACAACAACGAAACGACAACAACAACAACAACAACAACACACGACAACAAACAACAACAACACAAAACAATCGAAGCAGAATACAAAAACGGACTTGTGATGAAACTCCTAGTTAGGACAATGACATAGAGATCGAAGTGAACTATTGTGATATAGCCGCGATAATATTGCTATATTATTTATTAACTTGTTTCCGTTTATTTCGAAATATAGGACAATGTAGGACAAGTGTTGACAGACAGCAAAACAGGTGGTTCCAGCAACAGACAGGTGCAATGACGATGAGCGACACCGCAGACTGACACGTCGTTCCCTGTTCCGTCCTTCACTGTCTGCTGTTTGTCTCCTTCCTCTTCTGTGCTCACTGTCTGCCTCGTGGACGCTGGTGAGTCTGTGCCTGTCCGTCTGTCTCTCTGTCTTTCATTATCTCTCTGTGTTCAGTGTTTTTGTAGGTAAGATTAGCAACAGGAAGTTTTGAGTTTTGGCTAAGTGGTAAAATAAAATGTAACTGTCGTTGTCACTGTCCTTTACTTTAAGTATCATCATTTTTTTCCTGACTGATTGGAAACACGCTGTTTTGTTCGTACTACGGAATGTTATCTGCTGTATATTCTGCGTACTCCGTATTCTGTGTGTGCGTGTATTCTGGGTGTTTTCATGTTTCTGTAAGCTAGTGGACACGACATGATTTACAAGATTTTTTAACGTGCATACCAGGTGTTGTGTGTGTGTATATACACATGAAGGGGGGTTAGGTGCTGAAAGGTTTACACACGTGTTTAACTGACAGGTCACACCAGTCTCTATCCTTTACTTAACAGGCACGAGGTTCCTGGACAGAATCAAACCCTGGAACCCAATGGAAGTCTGATAGTTTAACCACCTGGCTACCGTGCCTGTTGCTGGGCATCAATTTTGATTTGCTTGCTGATGCACTGAAATTCAAGTGGCCGTTTAATCGAGGTGGTTATAGCACCATGCCTCTAACACAGGGTCGTGGGTTCGATCCTTGAGAAGGCCTCCAGCTTTTTGTATCAGCTGGCAGACTGGTTCTGTCCACACAGCCATGGACCGTTCGTGGATCGAGTTCAATCCCAGCTTTCAACATAATCAGAACTGGGACGTTGGATGTCCATAGTAATGTCCCAGTCATTGCACTTAGTGTTTCATGCCCCAGTCATTCACTTGCGTTTCATGCACCAGTTATTGCCTTGTGTTTCATGCCCCAGTTATTGCAATTAGTGTTTAATGCCCCAGTTATTTGCACTTAGTGTTCCATGCCCCAGTTATTGCACTTAGTGTTTCATGCCCCAGTCATTGCACTTAGTATTTCATGCCCCAGGTCATTGCACTGTGGTTGTTTCAGGCCCCAGTCATTGCACTTGTGTTTCATGCCCCAGCATTGCACTTGTGTTTCATGCCCCAGTCCATTGCACTTAGTGTTTCATGCCCCAGTCATTGCACTTAGTTTTCATGCCCCAGTCTATTGCACTTAGTGTTTCATGCCCCAGTTATTGCACTTAGTGTTTCATGCCCCAGTATTCCACTTAGTGTTTCATGCCCCAGTTATTGCACTTAGTGTTTCATGCCCCAGTCATTCCACTTAGTGTTTTCATGCCCCAGTCATTCGCACTTAGTGTTTCATGCCCCAGTCATTGCACTTAGTGTTCATGCCCCAGTTCATTGTCACTTAGTGTTTCATGCCCCAGTATTGCACTTAGTGTTTCATGCCCCAGTCATTGCACTTAGTGTTTCATGCCC
>CM060314.1:96720334-96732834 GCA_030674185.1 Monoplex corrugatus | reverse complement strand
TCTCACTCAAAACCAAATACCAATACGCATTCTCACTCAAAACCTAATACCAATACACAATCTCACTCAAAACCAAATACCAATACCACAATCTCACTCAAAACCAAATACCAATACACAATCTCACTCAAAACCAAATACCAATACACAATCTCACTCAAACCAAATACCAATACACAATCTCACTCAAAACCAAATACCAATACACATTCTCACTCAAAACCAAATACCAACACACATCTCACTCAAAACCAAATACCAATACACATTCTCACTCAAAACCAAATACCAATACACAATCTCACTCAAAACCAAATACCAATACACAATCTCACTCAAAACCAATATACCAATACACATCTCACTCAAAACCAATACCAATACACATTCTCACTCAAAACCAAATACCAATACACATTCTCACTCAAAACCAAATACAATACACATTCTCACTCAAAACCAAATACCAATACACATTCTCACTCAAAACCAAATACAATACACATTCTCACTCAAAACCAAATACCAATACGCATTCTCACTCAAAACCAAATACCAATACACAATCTCACTCAAAACCAATATACCAATACGCATTCTCACTCAAAACCAAGTACCAATACGCATTCTCACTAAAACCAATACCATACCATTCTCACTCAAAACCTAAGTACAATGCGCATTCTCACTCAAAACCAAAGTACCAATACGCATTCTCACTCAAAACCAAATCCAATACCATCTCACTCAAAACCAAATACAATACGCATTCTCACTCAAAACCAAATACCAATACGCATTTTACTCAAAACAAAACAGAATATCGTTTAACACTCAAATACCAAATACAATAAGCTCTTCCATAAAACCAATACGCATTCTCACTCAAAAATCAATATATACGGGTTTACTCATTCCAAAACCAAATTACCAATACGATTTCACTCAAACCAAATACCAATACACATTCTCACTCAAAACCAAATACCAATACGCATTCTCACTCAAAACCTTAAGTATCAATGCGCATTCTCATTCAAAACCTTAAGTATCAATGCGCATTCTCACTCAAAACCTTAAGTATCAATGCGCATTCTCATTCAAAACCTTAAGTATCAATGCGCATTCTCATTCAAAACCTTAAGTATCAATGCGCATTCTCACTCAAAACCAAATACCGATACACACTCTCACTCAAAACCAAATACCAATACACAATCTCACTCAAAACCAAATACCAATACACATTCTCACTCAAAACCAAATATCAATACACATTCTCACTCAAAACCAAATACCAATACACATTCTCACTCAAAACCAAATACCAATACACATTCTCACTCAAAACCAAATACCAATACACATTCTCACTCAAAACCAAATACCGATACACATTCTCACTCAAAACCAAATACCAATACACATTCTCACTCAAAACCAAATACCAATACACATTCTCACTCAAAACCAAATACCAATACACAATCTCACTCAAAACCAAATACCGATACACATTCTCACTCAAAACCAAATACCAATACACATTCTCACTCAAAACCAAAGACCAATACGCATTCTCACTCAAAACCTTAAGTATCAATGCGCATTCTCACTCAAAACCAAATACCAATACGCATTCTCACTCAAAACCAAAGACCAATACGCATTCTCACTCAAAACCAAGTACAATACGCATTCTCACTCAAAACCAAATACCAATACGCATTCTCACTCAAAACCAAGTACAATACGCATTCTCACTCAAAACCAAGTACAATACGCATTCTCACTCAAAACCAAGTACAATACGCATTCTCACTCAAAACCAAGTACAATACGCATTCTCACTCAAAACCAAGTACAATACGCATTCTCACTCAAAACCAAGTACAATACGCATTCTCACTCAAAACCAAGTACAATACGCATTCTCACTCAAAACCAAGTACAATACGCATTCTCACTCAAAACCAAGTACAATACGCATTCTCACTCAAAACCAAGTACAATACGCATTCTCACTCAAAACCAAGTACAATACACATTCTCACTCAAAACCAAATACCAATACGCACTCTCACTCAAAACCAAGTACAATACGCATTCTCACTCAAAACCAAGTACAATACGCATTCTCACTCAAAACCAAAGACCAATACGCATTCTCACTCAAAACCAAGTACAATACGCATTCTCACTCAAAACCAAATACCAATACGCATTCTCACTCAAAACCAAGTACAATACGCATTCTCACTCAAAACCAAGTACAATACGCATTCTCACTCAAAACCAAGTACAATACACACTCTCACTCAAAACCAAGTACAATACGCATTCTCACTCAAAACCAATTACCAATACGCATTCTCACTCAAAACCAAATACCAATACGCATTCTCACTCAAAACCAAGTACAATACGCATTCTCACTCAAAACCAAGTACAATACGCATTCTCACTCAAAACCAAGTACAATACGCATTCTCACTCAAAACCAAGTACAATACGCATTCTCACTCAAAACCAAGTACAATACGCATTCTCACTCAAAACCAAGTACAATACGCATTCTCACTCAAAACCAAGTACAATACGCATTCTCACTCAAAACCAAGTACAATACGCATTCTCACTCAAAACCAAATACCAATACGCATTCTCACTCAAAACCAAGTACAATACGCATTCTCACTCAAAACCAAGTACAATACACACTCTCACTCAAAACCAAGTACAATACGCATTCTCACTCAAAACCAAGTACAATACGCATTCTCACTCAAAACCAAATACCAATACGCATTCTCACTCAAAACCAAGTACAATACGCATTCTCACTCAAAACCAAGTACAATACGCATTCTCACTCAAAACCAAGTACAATACGCATTCTCACTCAAAACCAAGTACAATACACATTCTCACTCAAAACCAAGTACAATACACACTCTCACTCAAAACCAAGTACAATACGCATTCTCACTCAAAACCAATTACCAATACGCATTCTCACTCAAAACCAAATACCAATACGCATTCTCACTCAAAACCAAGTACAATACGCATTCTCACTCAAAACCAAGTACAATACGCATTCTCACTCAAAACCAAGTACAATACGCATTCTCACTCAAAACCAAGTACAATACGCATTCTCACTCAAAACCAAGTACAATACGCACTCTCACTCAAAACCAAGTACAATACGCATTCTCACTCAAAACCAAGTACAATACGCATTCTCACTCAAAACCAAATACCAATACGCATTCTCACTCAAAACCAAGTACAATACGCATTCTCACTCAAAACCAAGTACAATACGCATTCTCACTCAAAACCAAATACCAATACGCATTCTCACTCAAAACCAAGTACAATACGCATTCTCACTCAAAACCAAGTACAATACACATTCTCACTCAAAACCAAGTACAATACGCATTCTCACTCAAAACCAAGTACAATACGCATTCTCACTCAAAACCAAGTACAATACACATTCTCACTCAAAACCAAGTACAATACGCATTCTCACTCAAAACCAAGTACAATACGCATTCTCACTCAAAACCAAGTTACAATACGCATTCTCACTCAAAACCAAGTACAATACGCATCTCACTCAAAACAGACAGAAAACAGCGAAGTGTGTGCCAGTTTTGTTTATGACTTGATCATGTTACAGACGAAACAGTAATATTTTTTTAAAGCACAAACATTTACGGGACATTGATACATGACTAAACACTAAGTCTCTGGAATATTTGATAACATGATACATTTCAGCTGATAGAAATGGATCTTGAGGTAGTTAGTGGTTTTACTCGATGTTTTCGCCATAAACCAAATCTAATGATTGTGTATCATTTCAGAATTACCCGTTATGATATTTGTGGAACCAAACTTGGTAAGAGGGTTTCATGTCGTGTGTAGATCTGCCTGTCTCACTGTCTGTAACGTGCGCAAGTGCACAATTCTTCAACTATTCATGACCGTTACTATTTAATCAACGTAACATTGAAATGTGTAGGTTCCAGGTTTTTTTTTTTTTCACTTTTTTATCGAATCTTACCCACTGGACGAGGCGGCAGGGAAGTTTTTAGTCCCGTTTTTATTATCCATTGTTTGGTGTTTGTGATCTGTTTGTGACCGTGCGTTCGCGCTTGACAAAGGCTAGTTGGCCGAAAATTTGCGCTTGTTTTGTTTTGTTTTGTTGGATACGCGCTTGTATTGGTTTTCTTGTTCTTCTGGTTCCTGTTTGCTTGGGCGCGGGCAGTCACACTTGTTTTGCATCTCACCGAGGCAATATTTTGGTGCTCACTTATTTTCATTGTCCACACAATCTTAATGGCCATAGAAGCTGGGACAGTTTTTACCATGCAATGATGATGATCGCGATGCCGTAAAATTCTATCAAGAATTGAGACTACGTGACAGGGTTGTACTCTATGTTTACTATCATGATCTATCCTGGCGTCAAGCAGGCCTGGGAGATACAGACATCTGCGGCGTTGATCAGAAGATTTGAGAAACACCCTCAGTGACGTATCCGTAAAATGGATGAGACTCGATTATGTGATCCCTGTCTTCCCAATGGGACCCATTGCACGCTCAGCTAAAAAAAAAAAGAAGTCGTTTGGAGTTGGACAATCTCACAATGATTTTGAAAGGAAAGATAAGGATTCGAACCTACAATCTTCCAGTCGGTAGTCCGTTACGCTTACCACTACACCACGGTGATTGATTGTAGATTCCAGTTCTACCCTACAGGGACTACATCATCTCAATAGCTCAACTATTAATCTTTTGCCTCCCTCACCTTATCTGCAGAAAGCTGGTGGATAGGGTCATGGAATCAGAGGGTTAAGTTTTTGAATCTGGCGGATAGAGTTGCTGGAGTGAAAGGGTTAAAAGGTAAAGGTTGTCCCATAACCCGGGGCTGTAGAATACAGAAGAAGTATACACCTCAACTTTATTCTCGGAAAAGCAAAATGAAGACAGTGTTTACACAAACAGTGTAATCAGCAAAGATGGTGGTGCAGACGAAGACGCCAAAAACGGTATCAAAAAGCAAAGACATGCATTGAACCCTAACTGCCTATACAGAACACAACAATCCTCTCTAATTACTCAGATGAGGAAATCTGTTTTGTGGTCTGGTTGTTCCAGTCCCGTTGCCAAAGATCTTTCACATAAATTTGTACATTGGGTTTCAGACCTGTGTGTGGGATAAAGAATTTAGACATCTTTTCTTTGATGGTATTCTTGGCAAAGCAGTCATTTACTTTGTTGGCTTGAAAACCATCATGGCCAAGGCCCAAACAACACCAATGTTGTAACAGTTTTAAGAAAAGAAAAAGTTTTTCAAACACTCAGAATCTGTGGGTGGTTAATGTCACCGCTAGCAATTGCCTCTAGAGCAGAAAAGATGAGAAAATTTTGATAAATGGATCAGATTGGATAACCCTTTATAATGCCAAAACCAGAGCAGGTACAGTCTACGTTTACAGAAAATGTCATGTTGCAGCGAACTACTTCGTGTGCGTTTTTACGGGGATGATTCGTTCTGACGCATGTATCTCTGTGCGAATCATCGGTAAAAATGGCTGTATCACGAGAGCAGTGAATCTGGACCACGCATTCCATGATGATTTGAGCAAAATCAGAGAGATTGCTTTTTCCTTCAGAGCTCTTGATATTGGGCGTGATGTGAGTGTGACTGGATTTTAATTTGTTTTGTTAATGTTGTTTTTGAATTTGTGTTACCTTGTCACAACATAGATTTTATCACATGACCTGTGGGTGGTTTTCCACAGGCAAAGAAAAATTCATCGCCACAGTAAGCTGTCTTCCAGTTTTCACGTCTTTTCCCTGTGCGTTTTGTTTTCGTGTTATGTATTTTTCTTTGATTTGTTTCATACCACAACCGAGACAACAGCAAATACGTCTTCTTTTCCAAAAAAAACATGGGCACCATGATTTTATCAAGAGGGGAGCTTCCATTCTTTCTTATTCGATGCTTCCGTTTTATCCTCAGCATTTCGTGAAGGGACAAAAATTTCGATAAGGTGGTGTTCGAGATTGAAGGGATGCCATTCACAGCTGAGACATCTGAAGTGGCTCATCAATGAATATCAGAGGGAATTTGTAGAATCCACATAGATGTGTTCATGTGTCAGGAAAAAAGTTTGCGTGGTCTCTCACAGCTGTGCTTCACAAACATTTGCAAGAACTTGAAGGCGTTGAAGATGTTGGACATTTCACTAAGAGCTATGACCTCTGCAGACAGCACAGAAGCCCTTGGTGGCTGATGAATGCGCTACTGAGTTGGCAGCTTTGAGAAAAGACAACTACACCACGCAGAATAGAAACATAAGTGTAGAAAGACTAGACTTCAGGCAAACAGCGAATCACAGACGTTCATTTGCGATCGTTAAAAAAAAACTGCCTATGCAGCTGTTTCGACATTTTCCCCTTCTTGCAATCGCTCTCTACATGGTAATCCACAATCTATTGATGATGAATATCACTGTTCTTTCCTGTTCTGCCTTTTGCCGTGGAACGTAGTGGTCAGAGAAACTGTAGTCGGCAATATATCATGTCCGTGACTGCAACAGTGACCACAATCCTGTAGTGGGAAGATTTAGGCTGAAATTAAGGAAAAGGAAACAGACCAAAAGCAACATCAGACTAAATCTAGGACTCTTAAAGACAGATGAAGTGATACGTCAAATATTTAATGTTGTTAAAAACAAATTCAGTGCCCTGGAGGACGTTAGTGACAGTGAGGAACAATCGACAAAGTTGAGAAATTCGATAAATGAAGCTTGTGAAGAAATCCGTGAAAGTAGATAGAAAAGCAAAAAAGAACTGGATGACAAAAGAAATTTTAGGTTTGATGGAGGAACGGAGGAAGGCAAAGAGAAATGAGGAGATATACAGGAAGATAAACAAAGAAATCAGGAATAGATGCAATGAAGCTAAGGAAGCTTGGCTGAAAGCAAAATGAAAAGAAATAGAAGACCGACACAAAACGGATCCTCAGGGTATGTGCAGACGAATTGAAGAAATTGTCCACAGGAAAAATATATGCACATCAACTGGTTGCTTAAAATCGAAAGATTATCATGGAAAAAGACAAAATATTAGACAGATGGATATTATAAGAAAGAACTTTGAAGGACCACCCATAATGAAAGATGAAGTTAGAGCAGCACTTAAAAAGATAAAACCAGGAAAAGCTCCAAGACCACACAACATTACTACAGAGATGATTGAAGCCCTGGAGGAATTTGGTATGAAAAAATAACAGTCCTCCTAAATGAAATTAACGACACTGGAAAAATCCCCAAAGACATGTCAAAATCAATTTTCATTGCACTTCCAAAGAAGACAGATGCTATAGAATGCGAACTCCATCGGACAATCAGTTTGATGAGTCATGTAACAAAAATCCTATTAAGAATAATCATGATGAGGACAAGGAATGGAATTAAAAGAGAAACAGCAGAAGAACAGTGTGGATTTGGGTAAGAGAAAGGAACTTTTAATGTCATATACATCCTAAGAACATAATATAGAAGGTCAATCGAGTGAATAAGGATTATATATTTATGCTTTGTTGATTACACCAAGGCTTTCGATTGGGTAAGACATGAAGAATTGATTAACCAACTGGAGAGACTCAATATTGATGGAAAAGATCAACGAATAATCAGAAATATGTATTGGGAACAAACAGCTGCAATGAGAATAAAAAACGATATAAGCTCTTTCCAAAATATCAAAAGAGCAGCCAGACAGGGTTGTGTTTTGTCACCAGATCTGTTTTCACTTTACAGCCAAAACATCATGAGAAACTAGAGGAAGACCCTGGATTAAAGGTTGGAGGAAAAATGATAAACAACATTCGATACGCAGGTGACACCGTGCTAATTGCAGAAGATAAAAGGGACCTACAAAACTTTGTGAATATACTAGAAACAGAAGCAAAGGTAAGGGGTTGGAACTAAACAGCAGGAAGACTGAAGTCATGGTGATCAGTAAAAAATATGACATCCGCTCATGCAAAATAACAGCAAACGGCACAACCTTGAGACAGGTTGATAAGTTTAAAAACCTGGGAACGATCATTTCATCAGACGGCAGATGCACATCAGAAATAGCCAGCAGAATCGGCCAAGCCAAAACAGCATTCAAGAGGATGAAAAACATTCTTACTAACAGATGCCTCTCAGTTAACATCAGGAAGAGAGTCCTTGAATGCTACATAGAACCAATACTGTTGTACGGATGTGAGGCGTGGACAGTCAACAAGCCAAGCTAGAACAAAATTGAGGCATCCAAGATGTGGTTTCTGAGAAGAACGTTGAGGTTCCACTGACAGCAAAGAAAACAAACGAGACAATATTGATGGAGGCAGAGACAAGAAGATTATTTATAAGGAAGATTAGGAAAAGACAGGCAACATTTATAGGACATTTTATGAGGAACGGGGAATTGGAGCACCTGGTCACAATGGGAAAGCTGGAGGGAAAGACAGCACCAGGTAGACCCAGGGAGAAGATACTAGACGGACTTGCAGAGTGGCTGAAGACAAAGAGGGTGGAAGAGATGCTTGAGGCAACAAGAGATAGAGACAGATGGAAGTCCATGATCGCCAACACCATGTGGCAAGACACCTGATGATGATGAATATATCATGTATCTGAGAGTTATAGGAAAAGAGCCTTTATACTTTGCCTTCATCGATCTAAACAAACCCTTTGACCTGATTGTCAGAAGAGGCCTCTTTACATTCCTGGAGAAGATTTGATGTCCATCAAAACTGTTCAATCTCTTTCTCTTTTCATGACGACATGAAGAGGAGAGTACAGTTTCATGACTCATACTCAAAGCCACTCCCCATTCAAACTGGAGTAAAGCAGGGTAGCATCTTTACTCCGAATCTTCAAGATAATCTTCTCTCTCGTTCTGTCATATGCTTTCAGAGCATCTGCTCCCGGACTGTCCATATGTGTTCTGTCCAACGGCAAGCTCTTCCACCTTGCACATTTCTGAGCAAAGACTAGAGTGCGTCTAATCCAGGAGACACTCTTCTTTTATGTTGTTGCCTTGACACCTCATTTACAGCCAGGTCTCCAGAGGCTGGACAGCTCCCTAGCGCGTGCTTGCCAATGGTTTGGCCTCATCGTCAGTCTGAAGAAAACAGAGATCACGGTACAGAGCATCAGCAAAAACCCAGCATCAGCATCAGCAATCACACTCCCCAAGTGGTAAATAAATTCAATCAGAGCTCAACAGGCAGATGGCAAAAGCTGCCACTGCAATGGCTAAACTGTCCAGGAGAGTGTGGGAAAATAACAATCTCATCATAGTCACCAAGACTGGAGTGTACTAAACCTGCTTACTGAATGGAGTGTTCTAAACCTGCTTACTGAATGGAGTGTTCTAAACCTGCTTACTGAATGGAGTGTACTAAACCTGCTTACTGAATGGAGTGTACTAAACCTGCTTACTGAATGGAGTGTACTAAACCTGCTTACTGAATGGAGTGTACTAAACCTGCTTACTGAATGGAGTGTTCTAAACCTGCTTACTGAATGGAGTGTACTAAACCTGCTTACTGAATGGAGTGTACTAAACTGCTTACTGAATGGAGTGTACTAAACCTGCTTACTGAATGGAGTGTACTAAACCTGCTTACTGAATGGAGTGTTCTAAACCTGCTTACTGAATGGAGTGTACTGAGCCTGCTTACTGAATGGAGTGTACTAAACCTGCTTACTGAATGGAGTGTACTAAACCTGCTTACTGAATGGAGTGTACTAAACCTGCTTACTGAATGGAGTGTACTAAACCTGCTTACTGAATGGAGTGTACTAAACCTGCTTACTGAATGGAGTGTACTAAACCTGCTTACTGAATACCCTTCTGTAAGGTAGTGACAGCTGGACAACATATGCACGCCAAGAGCACCTCCTCAATAGCTTCTGCCTGTGGGGCACGTGCCGGATCCTCGTCATTTCCTGAAAATAGCGTGTGCCAGACAGGGACGTCCTTGACCAGACCAGCATGCCAAGCATGTATGCCCTCCTCACACGACAATGACTGTGCTGGCTTGGCTATGTCCTCCGCATGAAGGATGGCCGCATGCCAAACTATATCCTGTATGGAGATCTCACTCCACGGGACGTCCACTGCTGCGATGTAGGGACGTTGACAACCGTGATCTGAAGGCTCTATTGATATCAGTGTGGACACGTGGGAAGAGACACCCACAAATCTCTGTTCTGTACGTGCAGTCGTTGCCATTGCAAGGACAACGAACTCGACTGTGGTTGGACAGAATAGCGATAAGGAAAGATGCTACAATTACTACCCAGCCACAGTCATCAGTGTTCATAAGTATCAGCCGTACCAAGGACTGCCACTCAAGAATTAACCAATTCAGCCTCAGCCTACAATGTTCCACATCCAACTGAGTCCTTAACCAGGCACATCCAGACAGACATAGCCATCACTAGACGGCATGATAACTGTTATTGAAACACGTTTAGGAGCATATCTTTAGCCATCTTCTATAAACTCACACCACTCACAGAACTCCTGCTGGATTGTTGTTGTCTGTTTCAGATTTATGCGGTTGTGCTCCGCGAAAATGTTCTCCTGGTCCGTCCTTGGTCGCTGAAAAAAATCGTCGTGATGCAGTTCAAACACAAGCAGTATTGGACGTGCCCTTTTAAAAGAAAGAAGAACACGAAAAAACATACTATCAGATGTGAGCTCTGTCTGTGTGTCTGTTTCTCTTGTTTTTCACTCTTTCTGTTTCTTCTGTCTGTCTTCTCTTTCTTTCTGACACTCTGTCTTTGTCTATGTTTTCCTCTGTATCTTTTGGTTTCTCTCTGTCTCAGGCGGTCTGTCTCTCTGTCTGGCTCTCTCTTTCCATGTGCGCAATTCTGTCGCTCAATCTCTCTTTCTCTGTGCCTCTACATAACATAAAATAAATCTTGTAGCTTAGCTTTTCTGGTCACATTGCAACTGATCTGGTGTGTGTGTGTATGTGTGTGTGTGTGTGTGTGTATGTTGTGTGTGTGTGTGTGTGTATGTGTGTGTGTGTGTGTGTGTATGTGTGTGTGTGTGTGTGTGTGTGTGTGTGTATGTGTGTGTGTGTGTGTGTGTATGTGTGTGTGTGTGTGTGTGATGTGTGTGTTGTATGTGTGTGTATGTGTGTGTATGTGTGTGTGTGTGTGTATGTGTTGTGTGTGTGTGTGTTATGTTTGTGTGTGTCTGATGTGTGTGTATGTGTGTGTTATGGTGTGTGTGTGTGTCTCTGTGTGGTGTGTGTGTGAAGAGTGTGTGTGTGTGTGTGCGTGTCTGTGTGTGTGTCTCTGTGTGAGTGTGTTGTGTGTGTGTGTGTATATGTGTGTGTGTGTGTGTGTGTGCCCGTGATACGTGTGTTGTATTAAAGACATATCTATGAAATATCTCTACTTTTTGTGGAGTAATGGTGCTATTACCCATTTCTAATTTCATGTTATGTTCTGTTGTAATTCTTGATTATCCACGTTAAATTACATTGACGTACGGACCCTGTAAACATCTACCTCGCCCCATGTGCTTTTTTCTTGTCCTTTGTATATTACATTTAACAGGTAAAGGGCAACAAGCATACTTTGACATGCACTGTTTTTGCTATATGTATACGTAAACAGAAAACTTATCATTCTTCAGTCGGTGACAATGACATATGTTGATATTAGTGTGTGTCCATTACCTCCAGCACATTTTTATCTCTCAGTGGATAATTAAATCTACACATACATAACGTGATGGTGGTCAGTAAAAAACATGAAATCCCCTCATGCAAAATAACAGCAAATGGCACAACCTTGACACAGGTTGAGAAATTCAAATACCTGGGAACGATCATTTCATCAGACGGCAGATGCACATCAGAAATAGCCGGTAGAATCGGCCAAGCCAAAACAGCATTCAAGAAGATGACAAGCATTCTTACTAACAAATGTCTATCAATTAACATCAGGAAGAGAGTTCTTGAATGTTGTGTAGAACCAATACTGTTGTACGGATGCGAGGCGTGGACAGTCAACAAAGCCAGAACAAGATTGAGGCAGCCGAGATGTGGTTTCTCAGAAGAATGTTGAGAGTTCCATGGACAGCAAAGAAAACAAACGAGACAGTCTTGATGGAGGCAGACACAAGTAGATCACTCATAAGGAAGATTAGGAAAAAAACAGGCAACATTGATAGGCCATTTTATGAGGAAGGGGGATTTGGAGCACCTGGTCACGGCGGGAAAGCTGGAGGGAAAGAGAGCACCGGGTAGACCCAGGGAGAAAATGCTGGACGGACTTGCAGAGTAGCTGGAGACGGGGAGGGTGGGGGAGATGCTAGGGGCAACGAGAGATAGAGGCAGATGGAAGTCCATGATCGACCACGCCATGCGGCAGGGCATCTGATGATGATGA
>CM060314.1:96710334-96715334 GCA_030674185.1 Monoplex corrugatus | reverse complement strand
TGATTATGCGTTTGTATACTGATAATTTAAATAACGTCGTGTACGGCACTGATCTACTACATTAGAAGACTAGGAAAAGACAAGCAACATTTATAGACATTTTATGAGGCAAGAGAAATTAGAACACCTAGTCACAACAGGAAAGCTGGAGGGAGAAGGAACACAATGTAAACCCAGGGAGAAAATATCAGACGGATTTGCGGAGTGGATGAAGGCAGAGAGGGTGGGAGATGTACTTGCAGCGACAAAGGATAGATTCGTATGGAGGGCCATGATTGCCAACGCCATGCAGCAGGGCACATGATAATGATGATGGTGGCACTAATCACATGTCTTGTACACAGATGATTACAGGCTATGTGCTGCACTGATTACAGTAGAGAAACAAAAAAAACCTACTCACCGAGACCCTCTTTCTCTCCTCCATGGTGCGGTGTTGTCCCAAGAAGAGAGACAGAGACAAAGACAGAGACAGAGAGACAGAGACAAAGACAGTGACAGAGACAGAGAGGACGACGACGACAGAAATGTCTTGATCTACATCAGTAATGTGCCAGAATTTCAACAACCAAGGTAGGGAGTAGCGGGGGGCTGATAGTTCACTTTTGTGGTCATTTCACATTCGTATCGTTATGTCGCGCACGCCGCGAGCAGAGACAGGGAGAGAGAGAAGGGGGGGGGGGGAGAGGGTGGTAGGGATGGAGAGAAGAGAGAAAGAAAGAAGGGGAGAGAGAGGGGGGAGAGAGAGACAGAGAGAGACAGAGAGAGTATGAAATCTGTGCATGTAATAAATGCCCACCCTTCAGAAATCCAGGCATAGCTGCACAGTGGATCTTATGGTGTCCTAACTGTGATTATCGGTAAGAATATATTTTTAAAGGGAAGAAATCAGTTACCATAGGCTTGCTTGCAATCTGAGCGTTCATGCACAAAGCTCGTCTTACTTAAGTTTGATTAATCCCAAAGCAAACAGACCATCTAAGATCGGCTGTACACTCTTCTCCAAGGCACAATTGTACAGCAGGACCTTACGACGTCCTAAAAGTGATTATTGGTAAACATGTTCCAAATTAAAAGGTGTTAAGTCGGTTCACACAAGCTTTGCTTGTCTTCTGAGTGTAGTACACGCGCAAAGCTGGTCTGGTCCACGTTTGTTTTGGCCCAAAGCAAATTTACCTAAACTCGTGGTCTGAGATTGGCTGTGCAATTATGCCCAGACTCGTTACCAGTTTGGCCACATTTGTCTCCCTTTTGTGTCAGCGGCTTTTATTGTTGTTGTTTTTGTTGTTAATGTTGCTATTGTTGTTGCTGTTGTTGTTGCCCCTGTGAACGTGTGAATTCAGACAGGTGAATCTTGTTTTGAAAGTGTTATGTGCGTAAAACTAAAAAACAGAGCGAAAGTACGGAAGGCTGAAACGCCACTGTGGGCATGCAGTCGACAAACATGCTGTTCTCAGGATCTTAAAAGAAAGAAAGAAAGAAAGAAAAAGAAACACACACACACACACATATGCACACACACACGCACACACACACACACATTCATCCATTCCCCTAGTTTCTAACATGGCCACCCATCATCATCATCATCAGGTGCCCTGCCGTATGGCGCTGGCGATCATGGACTTCCATCTGTCTCTATCTCTTGTTGCCCCAAGCATCTCCTCCACCCTCCTCGTCTTCAGCCACTCCGCAAGTCCGTCTAGCATTTTCTCCCTGGGTCTTCCTGGTGCTCTCTTTCCCTCCAGCTTTCCCGTTGTGACCATGTGCTCCAAACCCCCCTTCCTCATAAAATGGCCTATAAATGTTGCCTGTCTTTTCCTAATCTTCCTTATGAGTGATCTACTTGTGTCTGCCTCCATCAAGACTGTCTCGTTTGTTTTCTTTGCTGTCCAGGGAACACTCAACATTCTTCTCAGAAACCACATCTCGGCTGCTTAATTTGCTCTGGATTTGCTTGTTGACTGTCCACGCCTCACATCCGTACAACAGTATTGGTTCTATATAACATTCAAGAACTCTCTTCGTGATGTTAATTGATAGGCATTTGTTGGTAAGAATGCTTGTCATCTTCTTGAGTGCTGTTTTGGCTTGGCAGATTCTGCCGGCTATTTCTGATGTGCATCTGCCGTCTGAATGCTTTAGGTATTTTCGCAGTACAGCTGTTTATATGAATATAAATGCATCGTCATCTGGTGATCATGAGTATATAAGGCATCAGTGTGATGAACCCTGCTCTTTTGTGGTCTGAACCTTCAAACTACCATGGTGCACTACAGAGCAAGACAATTTCACCAGTTGTGCATGGTCCATGAAGGCAGCAAGCACACTGGTGATCACCGAGTCATTATAAGGGAGGTCACTCTGATCGTTTTGTGTCGATACCTGTGGCAGAAAACTACCACAGTTCCAGGTGGGTGCAATAGAATTTTAGACATGGCCACGACAATTCTGTCTGTTGTTGAAGCACCATGCTATAAAAATGTGGA
This sequence comes from Monoplex corrugatus, assembly GCA_030674185.1. Classification (NCBI taxonomy): domain Eukaryota; kingdom Metazoa; phylum Mollusca; class Gastropoda; order Littorinimorpha; family Ranellidae; genus Monoplex; species Monoplex corrugatus. The sequence continues at coordinate 96,712,845 of CM060314.1, read as the reverse complement.
AGACATGGGTTTGACCCTCAGGGTGATCACAGGTTTATATCATCTGTGGCCTGTTAGCTTATGTGGATAGAAGACCATTTGATAATGCAGGGAGTTTGGATTCCACTATCAAGGGGTATCACAGTTCTGTTTTGTTCTGTACTACTTTTCGTGTTTGCAAATATTGTGTAGATTTTCAAAAATTGTTTCTCCTGCTGAAGAAAAAAAAACAACAACCAACAACTAAACTATCAAAGTTTCGAGTAAAATACAACTAAAGTAATTGAATAGACTGTTGCAATGTAATTTTCTTTTTTTTAACAAAACTTTTCTCATTGTGAAACTCCGTGCAGTTTAGAAAGCAAAAAAGCGCAGAAAAACTGTATAAGCTCTGTAAACAATGATATCATAACAGGTTTAGAAAAGGCGAATACAAATAAACAAATCAATAAATAAGAATATGATTATAAAAAAAAAAAAAAAAAAAAAATGCAAAACATAAAAGACAGAAACAAGATAATCAAGCTATTCTTACAATCTCCCTCTTTGTCTCGTGCAATGATTATCACAGAAAATCCAGGTTTTGTCCTGTTCAAAGTTATTATGACCTCGAAAAGTGTACAGTGATATACTCTGGTGGAAACTCACATGAAAGAGGAGTAGGCATTGTAATGGACAGGGACAAATCAAAAGCAGTTAAAGGATACTGGGCTGTGTCCGACAGAGTCTTGCTGGTCAAATTGGGAGGCAGACCATTTGATACCAACATCATTCAGGTGTATGCACCAACATCCACAAGTCCTCAGGAGGACATCGACAACTTCTACGAAGTATTAGAAATGGTCCAAGGCCCAATGAAATCACAAGAAGTTACCATAATAATGGGAGATTTTAATGCTAAAGTGGGAAAGGATAGGGTAGAGGATATAGTTGGACCTCATGGCCTTGGTACACAAAATGGAAGGGGAGGGAAACTTGTAGAATGGGCACAGATGAATGAGTTCATAGTAGGAAACACCTGGTTTGAGCAGCCTAATAGAAGAAAATGGACTTGGATGAGTCCAGGAGATATTACCAAAAATCAGATTGACTACATCCTGATTAAAAAAGATTTAGAAATTCTTTACTGTCAGCAAAAACACTACCAGGCGCAGACTGCAACAGTGACCACAATCCTGTAGTGGGAAGATTTAGGTTGAAATTACGGAATAAGAAACAGACCAAAAGCAACATCAAACTAGATCTTGGACTCTTAAAGACAGATGAAGTGATACGTCAAAAATTTAATGTATATGTTCAAAACAAATTCAGTGCTCTGGAAGGCGTTGGTGACAGTGAGGAACAATAGACAAAGTTGAGAAATTCGATAAATGAAGCTTGTGAAGAAATCCCTGTAGTAGATAGAAAAGCAAAAAAGAACTGGACGACAAAATACATTTTAGTCTTGATGGAGGAACGGAGGAAGGCAAAGAGAAACGAGGATATATACAGGTAAATAAACAAAGAAATCAGGAATAGGTGCAGTGAAGCTAAGGAAGCGTGGCTGAAAACAAAATGCAAAGAAATAGAAGACCAACACAAAACGGATCCTCAGGGTATGTACAGACGAACTGAAGAAATTGTCCACAGGAAAAATACATGCACATCAACTGGTTGCTTAAAATAGAAAGATGGTACGATTCTCATGGAAAAAGACAAAATATTAGACAGATGGGGAGAGTGCATTAAAGACCTTTTTGAAGATGACAGAAACGCAGAACACATTATAAGAAAGAACTTTGAAGGACCACCCATAATGAAAGATGAAGTTAGAGCAGCACTGAAAAAGATGAAACCAGGAAAACCCCAGGACCAGACAACATTACTGCAGAGATGATTGAAGCCCTGGAGGAATTCGGTATAGAAAAAATAACAGTCCTCCTGAATGAAATTTACGACACTGGAAAAATCCCCCAAAATATGTCAACATCAATTTTCATTGCACTTCCAAAGAAGACAGGGGCTATAGAATGAAAACTCCATCGCACAATCAGTTTGATAGTCATGTAACCAAGATCCTATTAAGAATAATCATGATTAGGACAAGGAATAGAATCAAAAGAGAAATAGCAAATGAACAGTGTGGATTTGGGTAAGGGAAAGGAAATATTAATGTCATATGCATCCTAAGAACTATCATAGAGAGGTTAGTGTCATATGCATCCTAAGAACTATCATAGAGAGATCAATCGAGGTGAACAAGGATTTATATTCATGCTTTGTTGACTATACCAAGGCTTTCGATCGGGTAAGACATGAAGAATTGATCAACCAACTAGAAAGACTCAATATTGATGGAAAAGATCAACGAATAATCAGGAATATGTATTGGGAACAAACAGCTGCAATGAGAATAAAAAACAATATAAGCTTTCCAAAACACCAAAAGAGGAGTCAGACAGGGTTGTGTTTTGTCACTTTACAGCGAAAACATCATGAGAAACCTAGAGGAAGACCTTGGATTAAAGGTTGGAGGAAAAATATAAACAACAT
>CM060314.1:96700334-96705334 GCA_030674185.1 Monoplex corrugatus | reverse complement strand
GTCTTGAGATTTGACATATTATATTTAATCTGAGATTTGACATATGTTGAAGTTGAGATTTGACATATTTATGTTTTGAACTGTCTTGAGATTTGACATATTTATGTTTTGAACTGTCTTGAGATTTGACGTATTTATGATTTGAACTGTCTTGAGATTTGACATATTTATGATTTGAACTGTCTTGAGATTTGACATATTTATGATTTGAACTGTCTGTGAGATTTGACATATTTATGATTTGAACTGTCTTGAGATTTGACATATTTATGATTTGAACTGTCTTTTTATCCCTTTCTTCCATGTTCCCCTTGTATCATGTTCTTTTGGCGTCACTGTTATTAAACATTTTGGTTTCAGGGTTCGCCTCCATTTACAGATCAACCTTATTAAAAAAGAATTGATATTAACACTAAAACTTTTTTTTTGGTCACTACTTGTTCTCTTTTTACATAATTCCTTTCCACTTCTCATTCATCTCACTCACTCACTCACTCACTCACTCACTCACTCACTCACTCACTCATCCACTCACTCACTCACTCATTCACTCATTCACTCACTCGCTCACTCATTCACTCACTCACTCATTCACTCACTCACTCACTCACTCATTCATTCATTCACATCACTCACTCACTCACTCACCCATCCACCTACTCACACACACACGCACTCACATTCACACACACACTCACACACATACACACATAAACACACACTACACACACGCACACACAACACAACACACACACACACACATATACATTCACACACATACACACACAAACACACACACGGTACACACACAACACAACACACACACATACATCACACACACAACACACACAAACGTACACACACGTACACACACACCACAACACAAACACACAACACAACACAACACACAACACACACACACACACACCACACACACACATCACTCACACACACACACACACACACAACACAGACACACACACACACACCACACACACACACACACACACACACACAACAACACACAACACACACACACACACACACACACACACAACACAGACAAACACAAACACACACACACACACAAACACAACACACAACACACACACACACACACAACACACCACACACACCACACACACACACACACACACCACACACACACAACCAAGAGCTCAACTGGAGATGGTGGTGCAAGTTTCCACAATCAATACCCAGACTGCCAGAGGCAACAGGGCGTGACAAAGCAGAACGGACATTGCAGAACTCCAGAGAGGCACATGGCAGTGGTGAACTTGTCGCCTGCTGAATGAACAGTCGACAGAGCGTGGGCTGTACACGACACCAGCGGGAGGTCTGCTTTTTTTAATTTTTAATTTTTTTTTATTGCTGATGGACATTTTGGATGGTGAGCACAACACCCAAACGTCCACACTCCCTTCCACCAAACACCACCCCACACCAGACTATGTACCTGGGGCATTTTCACTCTCCTTTTGTTATCTTATTGTTGTTGTTGTTGTTATTGTTTAAAGCCCAGCCGACTGCGTAGAGCCATACAACGCTTCAAAACATATACAACACTTCAACAGGTTAAAAAAAAAAAAAAGAAAAGAAAAGAAAATTAAGTACACATATCAATGTATTCGCGCACAAAATCTAAGGACATGCCCCTGGCGTTGACCAGTCCGTCCAACTTATCGCACGGGGGATTTAAAAAACACACCTGAATATAAATATAGCCATATCTAAGACACCAAAACAGATCTAAAAACAGGCAAGGGCAAGGGACATAAGTCTGTGTCAATTATATAGCTACATCCTGTGTTATCATATGCGGTTATATAACATTGATTCTCAAAATAGATGGCTTAAAAAAAACACACAATTTTAAAAGGCGAGATGTATCACTCAATGGTTGTAGCAAATATTCATTTATGAAAACATGACAAAATAGCTGTCCAAACACAACAAGACATAACCCAGTTATAAGCAATGTTGACGATTTCCTGCTTGTGGAAATTCATATATATGAGTATGAATAAGAGAGACATTTGCTGGCATTCTTTCCACACGTACATTCACTAACACTAATACTCATATGCACACACACACACACACACACACACACACACACACACACACACACACACACACACATTCATATGTGCACACACATGCACATACACACACACTCATATGTGCACACACATGCACATACACACACACACACACACATTCATATGTGCACACACATGCACATACACACACACACACACACACACACACATTCATATGTGCACACACACACACATACACACACACACACACACACACACACACATACACACATTATACATATACACACAGAAACAAAGAAAGAGAGAGAGAGACAGACAGACAGACAGACAGACAGACAGAGGCAGAGAGAGATAGAGAGAGAGAGAGAGAGAGAGAGAGAGAGAGAGAGAGACGCACCCACAGAGAAATACACATGTACACACACACGCACTCACACACACACAGACACACACACACACACACACACACACACACACACACACACACACACACACACACACACACACACACACACGCATACACACACACACACACACACACACACACACACACACACGCATACACACAAATAAGGATGGTAGAAAGGTAGAAAGAAACTCTAGGGAGAGCTAGACAACAGAAGGTCTTCAGAGAAGTAACCCCCTTTAGACAAGTGTTTCGGCCCTGAATTCCTTACACTCTCGGGGGGCCGGGCCACATCCAGGTCATGACTCCTGGATGCCCTTCTGCTGTTGTCTATTTTTTTTTTTTTTTTTTTTTCCCACGCCGGGGATCGAACCTGGGCGATTCTGCGCTTCAGAACTGCGGTACGCGGTTTTACCAATGTGCTAACGGGGCACACATCATCTGTAGGGAATTTAATCCTTATGAAGTTCACTTTTTTGGTTCCTCCTTGCCCAGATCCAGCTTGAGCTCCTTTCTGCTGCCTCTGCCATCGCTTTAAGGGCTCTAGTCCTCTTCTTCCCAGAAATGGCGAGTTGTTTCATGAGATCATAAGCGGAGGTGCCCACAAACCCTCTTGCCCCGACCTCTATGGCGAAGATTTTGACCCGCAGACCTGCTTTCTTCAGGGTGCTGGCAAGACCGGCGTATTTTTCGGTCTTGTAGATATGTGCTTCTTCCATTCTGCTTTCGTATGGCACAGTGAGTTCTATCAGAATCACTTGTTTCGAGGAGTCAGAGTGGAGAGCGATGTCTGGTCTCATGCCTGTCTTGCTGATGACATCTGGGTAATTTCTCCACTCTGGGAGGTCTGCTGTACACTCCCAGTCGACTGCTCCATCCAGAAGACCCTTTGGCAATGTGCTGGTTGTCATAGCCCTTTCGGGCCAGACCTGTTTCCCTCCTGCTTTGTAGAACGTTGTCATAGCAATTGGTGCGTTTGGGGTCATGGTTTTTTCGCTAACCACATCTGTGATCACTTTCAGAACTTGGTTGTGCCTCCATGTATACCTTCCTTGGGCTAGCGCTACTTTGCAAGAGCTTAGGACATGTTCCACTGTTTGTTTCTTCTGACAGAGCGGACATGCTGGGTCGTCTGCTTTCCCCCATTTCACTAAGTTTGCATTCGAGGGGAGCAGGTCATATACAGATCTGAGGAGGAAGCTTATCCTTAGAGGAGCCATGTGCCACATATCGTTCCAGCTGAGACTTCTTTGGAGTGCACTGTCCCTGTTGTCCATTGCCCCTGTTGACCTTGCTGGACTGCCTTCTGCACTCTTTTGACATCTTCTTCTTCCTTCAACTCCTGTATGATCATGTCTCTTTTTTCCTTCCCTTTGGCTTTGGACCACCACTGCATTTTTGTTGCTCCCAGTCCCTGTCTGTTGGTTTGCGTGTGTCCAATTATTTCTTTGATGCTGAGGTTTCTCTTGGCATTGTTTACAGCCTCTTGGACTTTCCACTTTCTGCCAGTTCTCAGCTTTGGATGAACTGCTCTCACGATATTGTCCTCCGATTCCTCCAGCATGCTCAACAGTCTTGCTTTTCCAACTTTGTATTCCTCCACTATGGATTTCAGAGGTAGCTTCAGCATTGCTTGACGACAGTAGAATGCAACATCAGTGAGACCAGGTGGGACACCGAGCCATTTTCTTGTGTATTTGTTGATTTTGGCTTCCATTGCTTCGACTGTGCTGGTGCAAATGTCATAGATTAGCAGTGGCCACAGCAGCTTTGGTATCAGCATGAACTGTAGACACCAGACTTTGTATTTGCCTGGCAGTCCGCAGTTATCTATTTTTTTCAGGCCTTCTTCTGCTGTTTGCTTGGTTTCACATCCCCTTTGTGTGTCTTTCAGGGAGTCATCATACCATCTTCCGAGACTTTTTACTGGCTCTTCTGTGACAGTGGGGATGGCTTGGTTGGCTACCATGAATTTGACTGAATCTGCCACTTTTCCTTTTCGCAGTGAGAGACTTCGGGATTTCTTAGGTTTGAACCTCATTCTTGAAGAGGCCACCAGCTCATCCAGCTGCTTTAAGATTTGGTGTGTCTCTTCCTCATCCGTGGACAAGACTGTTGTGTCATCCATGAAAGCTTTCAGAGGAGGCATCTGGTATCCATCTCCCAGATTCACTGGACCTGAACTCTTCATTGCAGCTTTCAAGATGACTTCCATTGCCAACACGAACAGTATGGGAGAGATTGCACAGCCCATTGCAATGCCCACCTCTAGGTCTATCCAGTCCGTGGTGTATTCTTTGGTAGAGAACCGCATTGAGAACCCTTGGAAATACTTCCTCAGCATTGTTCGGATGTTTTCTGGGATGTGATACATTTCAAGAGCCAGCTGGATCATATCGTGTGGAACTGATCCATATGCATTCGCCAGATCAAGCCAAACTACGTCAATGTCTCTCTTCTCTGTTCTTGCTTTTTGGATGGCATCCCAAATCAACGTGGCATGTTCCAAG
>CM060314.1:96692834-96695334 GCA_030674185.1 Monoplex corrugatus | reverse complement strand
GTCCAACTGTACACAAGAAACTGGTCACTATTACATGTTAACTGTTGACAACCACACTGTCCAAATGTACACAAGAAACTGGTCATTATTACATGTGTTAACTGTTGACAATCACACTGTCCAAATGTACACAAGAAACTGGTCATTATTACATGTGTTAACTGTTGACAAACACATTGTCCAAATGTACACAAGAAACTGGTCATTATTACATGTGTTAACTGTTGACAAGCACACTGTCCAAATGTACACAAGAAACTGGTCATTATTACATGTGTTAACTGTTGACAAACACACTGTCCAAATGTACACAAGAAACTGGTCATTATTACATGTTAACTGTTGACAATCACACTGTCCAAATGTACACAAGAAACTGGTCATTATTACATGTGTTAACTGTTGACATCCACACTGTCCAAATGTACACAAGAAACTGGTCATTATTACATGTGTTAACTGTTGACATCCACACTGTCCAAATGTACACAAGAAACTGGTCATTATTACATGTGTTAACTGTTGACAAACACATTGTCCAAATGTACACAAGAAACTGGTCATTATTACATGTGTTAACTGTTGACAAGCACACTGTCCAAATGTACACAAGAAACTGGTCATTATTACATGTGTTAACTGTTGACATCCACACTGTCCAAATGTACACAAGAAACTGGTCATTATTACATGTGTTAACTGTTGACATCCACACTGTCCAAATGTACACAAGAAACTGGTCATTATTACATGTGTTAACTATTGACAAACACATTGTCCAGATGTACACAAGAAACTGGTCATTATTACATGTGTTAACTGTTGACAAACACACTGTCCAAATGTACACAAGAAACTGGTCATTATTACATGTTAACTGTTGACATCCACATTGTCCAAATGTACACAAGAAACTGGTCATTTGTTATATGTGCTAACTGCTGTGACCAGTATCATTATACGTACAACCTAAATGTGACCTGCCAGCACGAAATCAGTCTTAACTAGTATTTTGGGCATTTTGAGATATATATATATCACTGGAAAGTGTACATTCTGCTGATTATTTTGGTGCTTGAATAAAGTTTGTACTCATAAAAATGTAGAAGTTATGTATGTTTAAAGTCATTAAATTGTATGACGGCCATTTTGAGAAAACGGCCTCTAAAGTTTTTGTGTGCTCTCCTAGATCTACACATCTTACTTAAATGTCTTTATTTGGTGGCTTTGACCCGGTTTGTTTCTAATTTTCGCTGTCATTATCTGAAAGGTGCACCAAAGAGTTTTCCATCAGTATATTACATGTGCGGGTACAGTACAGGTTACGGTTCATAATAATAGACAAAAATAGGTACTTTTGGTAGGCAATTGCGTTCTTTCTGCTGCAACCAGTGCATTAAAATACCATTTTAAAATGATTAATAATATTTTTTCAAGAAAAAAAAATTCTGTGGGGGATAGATTATAGTCTACAGAAATCAATTTTGAGAAAAACTCAAAACACCCCAGATAGACCATCAGTCACCTTTTCAGCTCCTAGTGCTGTTCAACTGACTGCGAGTTAAGACTGATTTCGTGGTGGGGGGTCACAAATACATGGAGAGAACACCACGAATTTGTCTGTCTGTTTCTCTGGGACGACTTTCTTCTGCACAAATCACAGAAGCCTTAATATCGGTCAGAGTTGAAGGACATGAACACTGTCCATGGAGTGACTTATAATCACGCCAAACGTGCTCGTTACCACCACAGATTGTTGAGTGTGCACACCATTCCAGGCCTGTTATGTGGGAAGCTCATAACACATGGGAGACAATTACTGCAGGGACGGTATGAATCACACACATGGTCCCTGCATTGCTGCCAGGACAACGTGACCAGCTGCGGAGTCCTCCTGTCACAGTCCATCATCTGGAGATGACCACGTCTTTGTATGTAATTATCCAAACGACTGTCCAGCCCATAATGCTGCCTCCTTGAAAAGGCCCGTGGTCAGCTGATGGTCTGGACCTTATTGCTTCTTCATGATTGTGTCCCCTTCGTGGTCCATCGTTATGAGCAGACGAACTATGGACTGTCATTAACCACTCCACTGGTTTGTCTCTGATTTGATGTCCAAAACATGTGTGACTGCCCGCGTTCAAGCAAACAGGAACCAGAAAAACACGAAAATAGAATCGGATTCTGTTTTCGTGTTTTTTTCTGGTTTCTGATTTGATGCTAATGTCTGTTTCTGTGATTTTAAACCTGTTTCTGTGCAAAACTGGGAGGGCTTGAGCTTTCCATTGGGCACAAAATGGTCTCACTGCATATAAAATTTAACGTTTTTTCCTTCATTTGGAATAAAAGTAAGTACCAAAGTTTTGATGTCATATTGTGTGAAATCGCTTTGTTCTGAAGACAGTTTCCGTGTGGACTTGAAGATCGTTGGCACTTTTTTCTTGAAACCTTACCATACTTAGTCAAGCTTTCGGTGGTGTCTCCGAAAATCGCTCTCTTT
>CM060314.1:96672834-96675334 GCA_030674185.1 Monoplex corrugatus | reverse complement strand
CTTTCAATTAGATGATAATAAATTCTAATACATCACTTTTGAAAACATCATGAGAAACCTAGAAGAAGACCCTGGATTAAAGGTTGGAGGGAAAATGATAAACAACATTCGGTACGCAGATGACACCGTGCTAATTGCAGAAAATGAAAGGGACCTACAAAACCTTGTGAATGTACTAGAAATAGAAAGCAAAGGTAAGGGGGTTGAAACTAAACAGCAGGAAGACTGAAGTCATGGTGATCAGTAAAAAACATGAAATCCCCACATGCAAAATAACAGCAAATGGTACAACCTTGACACAGGTTAATAAGTTCAAATACCTGGGAACGGTCATTTCATCAGAAGGCAGATGCACATCGGAAATAGCCGGCAGAATCGGCCAAGCCAAAACAGCATTCAAGAAGATGACAAGCATTCTTACCAACAAATTCCTGTCAATTAACATCAGGAAGAGAGTTCTTGAATGCTATATAGAACCAATACTGTTGTACGGATGTGAGGCGTGGATAGTCAACAAGCAAATCCAGAACAAAATTGAGGCAGCCGAGATGTGGTTTCTAAGAAGAATGTTGAGAGTTCCATGGACTGCAAAGAAAACAAACGAGACAGTCTTGATGGAGGCAAACACAAGTAGATCACTCATAAGGAAGATTAGGAAAAGACAGGCAACATTTATAGGCCATTTTATGAGAAGGGGGATTTGGAGCACCTGGTCACAACGGGAAAGCTGGAGGGAAAGAGAGCACCAGGCAGACCCAGGGAGGAAAATGCTGGACGGACTTGCAGAGTGGCTGGGGACGAGGAGGGTAGGGGAGATGCTAGGGGCAACGAGAGATAGAGACAGATGGAAGCATAATCGCCAACGCCATGCGGCAGGGCACCTGATGATGATGATGATGATTCTCCTACACACAGGTAAAGACTCACTGCGCTTTACATTAATTAGTTTTTTTTTCCCCAATCAGCCCTATGCCTAGTGGTCAATTATACTAACTCCCACTCCAAGTCTCCGCCCCTACCCCCAACACACACACTAGCACATCTGTTGCAAGCAAGTACTAATACATACATTACTGAATCAGAAAGATCAAAAATCATGTTTCATTAATGGTAGTATTTATCAAAAAGATGAGTTTTGATGCCCACCTTGAAAGAAGAGAGAGATGATGAACAGCGGAGAGAAAAAGGCAGATCGTTCCAGACAAGTGGGGCCTGGTAACGAAAGGCTCGGTGTCCTATGGTTTTGTATTTTGATTTTGATTTTGCCAGAAGCTTCTGGTTGCTTGACCTGAGACTGCGTTCAGGCCTGTATGTTTTAAGCACAGAAGACAGGTAGATAGGCAAGGTACCATCAAAATACCGATAAGCCAGACTGTGTTCAGGCCTGTATGTTTTAAAGCACAGAAGACAGGTAGATAGGCAAGGTACCATCAAAATACCGATAAGCCAGACTGTGTTCAGGCCTGTATGTTTTAAGCACAGAAGACAGGTAGATAGGCAAGGTACCATCAAAATACCGATAAGCCAGACTGTGTTCAGGCCTGTATGTTTTAAGCACAGAAGACAGGTAGACAGGCAAGGTACCATCAAAATACCGATAAGCCAGACTGTGTTCAGGCCTGTATGTTTTAAAGCACAGAAGACAGGTAGATAGGCAAGGTACCATCAAAATACCGATAAGCCAGACTGTGTTCAGGCCTGTATGTTTTAAGCACAGAAGACAGGTAGATAGACAAGGTACCATCAAAATACCGATAAGCCAGACTGTGTTCAGGCCTGTATGTTTTAAGTACAGAAGACAGGTAGATAGGCAAGGTACCATCAAAATACCGATAAGCCAGACTGTGTTCAGGCCTGTATGTTTTAAGTACAGAAGACAGGTAGATAGGCAAGGTACCATCAAAATACCGATAAGCCAGACTGCGTTCAGGCCTGTATGTTTTAAAGCACAGAAGACAGGTAGATAGGCAAGGTACCATCAAAATGCCGATAAACCAGAGTAGCTAGATGGCTTGTTCCGATCACCAGCACCAGGCCTTCCCTGGTGGGGGGATTCCGGGGGCTCTTTCAGTATAAATAGTAATGTCCTCTTTTCTGTTACTCTCTTTGTTTCTGCCTTGTTCCTTTGCTTTCTGTCCTTTCTTCCTATCATTTTCTGCCTTGCTGGTCCATTCACCTGTATGTGTTCAATAAAGTGTTATTGTACTTTTTCGTAGGACTGATAATTGATTACATGAAGTAAGTGCATTTTTGGCTTTAGGGATGTGAGATATGCGGAAGCAATATTAGGTAATCTAGGTCCGTTTTTGTGTGTGTTTAATGTCCTTATTTATGTTTAAGTTTGTATTCAGGTGTTTTTTTAAATCCCCTGTGCGATAAATTGGATAGAGTGGTCAACACCAGGGGCATGTCCTTAGATTATGTGCGCAACGCATTGATATGTGTACTTATTTTTCTTTCCCCCCCCCCCCCCCCCTGTTGAAGCGTTGTACATATATTG
>CM060314.1:96632834-96640334 GCA_030674185.1 Monoplex corrugatus | reverse complement strand
AACAGAAGCAAAGACAGAAGCAGAGACAGACAGAAGCAGAAGACCAGAAGCAGAACAACGAAGAGAACAGAAGCAGAACCAGAAGCAGAAGCAGAACCAGAAGAACCAGAAGCAGAAGCAAAGAGACAGAAGCAGACAGAAGGAAGAAGCAGAAAGAAGAACCAGAAGCAGAACAGAACGAACAGAGACAGAAGAGAAGACCAGAACAGAACCAGAAGCAGAAGCAGACAGAAGAGAACCAGAAGCAGAACAGAAGAAAGCAGAACAGAAGCAGAAGACAGAACCAGAACCAGAACCAGAAGCAGAAGCAGAAACAGAACAGAACCTAGAACCAGAAGCAGAAGACCAGAACAGAACAGAACCAGAACAGAACCAGAGCAAGCAGAACCAGAAGCAGAACCAGAAGCAGAAAGCAGAAGCAGAACAGAAGCAGAACCAGAAGCAGAACAGAAGCAGAAGCAGAACCAGAAGCAGAAGCCAGAACAGAACCAGAAGCAGATCCAGAAGCAGAAAGCAGAACCAGGAAGCAGAACCAGAACCAGAAGCAGATCCAGAAGCAGAAGCAGATCCAGAAGCAGAAGCAGAACCAGAAGCAGAAGCAGAACCAGAACCAGAACCCAGAAGCAGAACCAGAACCAGAACAGAAGCAGAACCAGAAGCAGAAGCAGAACCAGAAGCCAGAAGCAGAACCAGAACAGAAGCAGAACCAGACCAGAACCAGGCAGGAAGAACAATAAGCAGTGGTAGCAGCAAACTAAGCCATGTGAAGGGTTTGATCAACGTTTGCTCTGTGTTTGTAAGTACTTATTTATTCATTAATCTATTCATCTATTTGCGTATTAGTTAAGTAGTTCAAATATTTATGCATTTATTTATTTCCATACTTTATCAAGTAAATAATTCATTTACTTGTTCATCTGTTTTATTTATTCCTTGATTCCTTGATTGATTGATTGATTGATTGATTGATTCATTCATTCATTCATTTGTTTACTCTTTATCTATTTATCTATCCATCTATTCTTTTTTTTTAGATTGTTGAGATTTATGGAACCAAAGATTATGTTATATTGCAAATCTTGTTCAGAACTGAGAAAGATATAGCTGTTGGAAATAAGAAAGTACAGTGTAACTTGCACACACACATCAGACATCCTCAGAGTGATTCCTTTGACCTCATGTCGTGAATGTCTTCTTGTCACAGGACTGCTCTGCTTTGCTTTGAACATATACACACATTTATTGAATTCACAGGGAGATATTTAGGTTACAATCTCAAAGTATTTGTATATATTTAGGTTACAATCTCAAAGTATTTGTATTCTTTCATTTTTTTCCATCATATATACGACTATGCCCTCATGATAATCATGCCACTGCGTCTAAGTAAAGAGAAATATATTTGATGTATTTATAACTTCTCCTTTAACTTCTTAAAACGCACAGCCAAGTGTCCAATGTATTAGACAAATATTACATGAGTGTAGAAAGTCTAGATGAATTATGGATGATTGCGTATTGCTCTTGTTGATACGTTTGTTTTCAAATAGAAATAGTGGTCGTTCATTTAAGCACACACACACTCACACACAGACAAATTCGCGCGCACGTAAGCTCATATCACATACGCTTGTTGCGAGCACTCTCACACACATCATATGTACACAAATATTCTGTTAAATCCCGACAACTTTTCCGTTTATTGAATTCAAACTTCCTCCACAGAAGGTCATGGTTTATGTGAAGATTAAAAACCTCGGCCGACTTCTAAATATAAGGGACTGGGGGGGGGGGGGGGGGACAAGATTCCAGATCGGATCCTGAACAGAGATGGCCACTACTATGTCATAAAGAACGGTCTTAAAGATATTGGTGTCCTGTCACCATACAGACGCACAAGATTAAAGAGACAGGTTTCTCTGTTATAACGTGTGGGATTTTCTCTTTATCATACGTATACCAAAGATTGAAAACTTAGGCCTCCCTCTTGTCTGCTGTCGTAAACAGCAGTGGCTGAAGAACTGGACCCTGTTTGACAAAGACTACAGCAATAAACCCACGGTCATTCGCCATACACAATCCACAGTGTAAAGACACATGTGACCCTTTCCAAAAGACACACAAAATGTGTGTGGGTTTTCTCTGAGTAATATTAGTAGGTATTAGGGGTGAGGAGGAGGAGAGAGAGAGAGAGAGAGAGAGAGAGAGAGAGGAGAGAGAGAGAGAGAGGACAGAGAGAGAGAGACAAGACAGAGACAGAGACAGAGACAGAGAACAGAGAGAGACAAGAGAGAGACAGAAAGAGAACAAAGAGAGAGAGAGAGAGAAGAGAGAAGAAAGAGAGAGAGAAAGAGAGAGAGAGAGAGAAGAGAGAGAGACAAAGAGAGAGAGAGAGACAAAGAGAGAGAGGAGACAAGAAAGAAACAGAAAAGAGAGAGAGAGAAAGAGAGAGAAAAGGAAAGAAAGGGAGAGAGAGAGAGAAGAAAGAGAGAGGACCTGTTGACAAAGACTACAGCAATAAACCAGGTGATCGGAGAGAACAATCACAGTTGAAAGACACATGTGCCCTCAGAGACACACGAAAAGTGTGGGGTTTGAAGCAAAGTACGGTAAGGGAGGAGAGAGCAGAGAGGAGAGAGAAAAAGAGAGAGAGAGAGAAGAGAGAGA
The DNA here is from genome assembly GCA_030674185.1 of Monoplex corrugatus. Lineage (NCBI taxonomy): Eukaryota > Metazoa > Mollusca > Gastropoda > Littorinimorpha > Ranellidae > Monoplex > Monoplex corrugatus. Next base: position 96,637,667 of record CM060314.1, on the reverse strand, counting down.
AAGAGAAAGAGAGAGGGGAAGAGAGAGAGAGAAGAGAAAAAAAGAAAGAGAGACAGAGACAGAGAGAGAAAAAGACAAGAGAGAGAGAAAGAGAGAGACAAAGAGAAAAAGAGAAGAAAGAGAGAAAGAGAGACAAAAAAGAGAGAGAAGAGAGAGAGAGAGAAAGAGAGAGAGTGAAAAAGAGAGAAAGAGAGACAGACAGACAAACAGATCAGACAGACAGACAGAGTGAAGAGAACCCACCAATGTGTTGGTTATCTATTCAAAGATTATGACCAAATTAAGTCAAAACATATTAACACTTCTTCATCGCGATTATGTGAGCTTGAATGACGACGAGTGTTAGTAAATGGAAGGGAAACAAAAATCCAAAATTTTTAGGAATTCTACCAGTGGGTGTCAGCAAATGTTGTGCCAAACGTAGTACCGTACCCAATAGCCATCATGCCTGAAGAAAATGTGCGTGAGTTGGCATCTGTCTAAGTCTACTTGTCTCACTGCTGGCACGTTTGGCTATTGTGAACTGAGGGGCATGAATTCTGTGTGAACAAATTCCACTTTATGAAATCTTGAGCAATTCCTGCCAAAACAATATATGTTTTTAATTTATTTTATTTAGTTTTTTTTTATTTTTATTTATTTATTTATTTATTTATTTATTTATTTATTTATATTTATTTATTTTATTTTGTATTTATTCTTTTATTTAATTATTATTTCATTTATCTATTATTTATCTATTATTCATTATCTATTCATTTCATTCATTCATTTCATTCATTCTTTTTTATTTGTTTATTTTTATTATTATTTATTTTTTTATTCATCATTATCTATTTATTATCTATTATCTATCTATCTATCTATCTATCTATCATCCATCTATCTATCTATCTATCTATCTATCTGTCTATCTGTATAGCTATCTATCTATCTATCTATCTATCTATCTTATATCTATCTATCTATCTATCTATTTATCTGTATATTACTTATCTATTATTTGTTTTTTATTTTATTATTATTATTTTTTATTTATTCATTTCATTTGTGTGTTCGTTTTGTGTACTTTGTTTTGTGTTATTGTTTCTTTATGTTTTCCACAAAAGTTGCACAGTAATGTGATGGACAGACAGTAAGTAACGTCTACACAAACCACAGCAAGGAGCAAACATTTATATTGTTCAACAGCAGACACAAAGAAAATCGTGTCAGACACTTTTTTTTTTAAAATGATGTTGAAAAAAGTTTTTTTAAAAAGTTATAATTTGTGTATCCAAAGTTAAAATCGTAAGTTCAAACTTCAGAAATAAATCCTGATACAATCTGATTGAGAATTTTTTTTCCACAGTGACCAAACGAAAGAATCACCCAATACGCTCGTGCTCATTCAAACTTTTTGCAGTTAAGTTAGCTCATAGAAAATGACGAATGACCTAACTTTGAGGATCATCAAACCGTAAACAGTCAGCACAATTCATGGGGGGAAATATTTTCAGAAGTAAAATGAAAAGGCTTGTTTCCAAATAAGGCGTGTGCAGACTCATTCCTGATCGATAGGATTTAATCTCTCACCCTATCTGCAATTTCTTTCAAGAGATAGGAAAAAAATATTCAGACATGTTTAAACATATGTTATGGATGTACTGAAAGTAACGGCACTTACAATGTTATGAGAGATCTTCACATAAAGGTAGTACAAAAGAGAAGGCAAGAGAGAGAGAAACATTTAGAAACACAGAAAGTGGGGCGAGGGGGGAGAGAAAGGGAGGAGAGAGAAAGTAAAAGAAAAAGAGAATGAGACAGACAGACAGACAGACAGATAGATAGATTAATAGATAGATAGATTAATAGATAGATAATAGATAGATATATAGATAGATAATAGATAGATAGTTAGATAGATAGATAGATAGATAGATAGACGACAGACAGATAACAGATAGATAGATAGATAAACAATAGACAGACAGACAGATAGATAGATAGATATATAGTAGGTAGATTAATAGATAGATAGACAGATAGACAGACAGATAGATAGATAGATAGACAGATAGACAGACAGATATATAGATAGATAGATTAATAGATAGATGGATATATAGATAGATATATATATAGATAGATAGATAGTTAGATAGATAGATAGACAGACAGACAGACAGACAGACAATAGATAAAAGATAGACAGACAGACAGATAGATAGATAGATAGATATATAGGTAGGTAGATTAATAGATAGATAGACAGACAGATAGATAGATAGATAGATAGACAGATAGACAGACAGATAGATAGTAGATAGACAGACAGACAGATAGATAGACAGACAGACAGATAGATAGATGTATAGTAGAAGATAGATAGATAGACAGATAGATAGATAGATAGACAGACAGACAGAAGAAAGACAGATAGATAGTAGATCGATGAATAGACACATAGATAGATATAAATAGATAGATAGATAGATAGATAGAGATAGACAGACAGATAGATAGATAGATAGATAGAGAGAGAGAGAGAGAGAGGAGAGAGAGAGAGAGAGAGAGAGAGAGAGAGAGACTGAGACAGAAAGAACAGAGACAGAGAGAGACAGAGAAAGAGATTGAGAGAGACAGAGAGACGGGCAGGGAGAGAGCATGCAGTGATGAAAGTTGGTAAACTGTGACTGTAATTTCAAACGAGTAAACATCTTCAAGTTGTTGCTTCTCTGCGCACATAATGTAAGCTGAGCTGCTGCTGTTGCTCATTCCAAAACATCACACTGACATCTAGCAGACACCACACTCAAGCTCCACTCTCAGAAATGTGTGTAATGAATCTGACTTTCCTCTGTGTTGTAGGACGAACTTCTCGTCTGTCTGTGGACTGAGCAACTCGCTTTCTTCCACAAATAAACAGTTTGTCCACTCGTTTACAAATGCAATAAATCTCTGTTCCATTTGTGAAATTATGTTATTTATTTGTTCAAGCCATACAGGTATCGTCTGTTTGAAAACCATGCATCATTTTGGAATTAAAATTTCGATTTTCTTCATACGAGCTTCACGAAACCCGTTCTGTTTGTAGCCATTCCAATAGAATATGCTAGTTTTATATGGAAATCCCCTCGAGTATGAACAAAACCTATGGGCACCATCTTTTATTTGATAAACAAATCTCTGGTTTTTCAGTGTTAAAAAGTTTTCGAGAAGGTAGAAAGGTTTATTTGAAAACATCCAAACAATCTAAAAAAATGTTAGAAAGTTTTCGAGAAGGTAGAAAGTTTTATTTGAAAACATCCAAACAATCTCAAAAAATGTTAAAAAAGTTTTCGAGAAGGTAGAAAGGTTTATTGAAAACATCCAAACAATCTCAACAACAACAAAAAAGTAAAATATTATCAAGGGATGATAAAGATGCCATCATTATGTACTAAAAGAACATGAAAGGGATACATCTTTTTTGTTACACAAATACTTCAATGCCCAGATCAAACTGCTAACATCTAAACCGAAATAGGATTAAAATAGAAACACTGTTTGATCTGGAATGAATTGAATCGATTTGAATTGAAGCGAAGAGAACGGAAGGGAAGACGAGTGAAGCAAGTGAAATTGAATCAAAGGTCATAGGTCACTTTTCAGGTGATAGTTTGGATTTGCATCTGAGTTACTGTCGTCAGGACGCCCAAAGCTACGCTTTGTAGACGCATGCAAAAGGGACCTTAGAAGCTCAGGGATTGACCCAGGCTCTTGGGAGACTCTGGCGGAAGACAGGGCAGCGTGGCGGACAGCCGTTCAGCAAGGCGTTGTGAATGCGGAGAGGAGGAGAGCAGAAAGCGCAGATGAGAAAAGGGCTCTTCGCAAGCGACGTTCCAGAAACCAGACAATAGCGACTCAATTCGTGTGTGGCAGATGTGACAGAGATTGCCACTCAAGAATCGGCCTGCACAGCCACAGCAGAAAGTGCACGTCATGACCACAACGCCTCCTGGCGCAGACTATCATCTCCTGAGATGTAAAGAGGCCGACGACTGTCGTTAGTAGGTCTCAGTAGGGAGTATCCTAGAAATCTTGGCTCTGAACAAACTCGACCGAACACAATTCCTCTCGCGAATGATCCAAGTGGGCAAGTGGAGATACGCCACAGAATCTTGGCCATGGGCATATTTCTACGGCTGAATTTAAGCATTGTGCCAGCTGCAACAGAACTTCTCTTCTTTTCTTTTCTCGTCTATTGGCTGGAAGGCTGGTTGTAGTGTCTTCACTTTCTGTGCGTGTTTTTAAGACAAGGTAGTATTTGTTTATTTCGCCCATTTGCACTGATTTGTTTTCCCTCGTGCACTTAAAAGAATGGTTTATAATTAAAAAGTGGGGTCGTTGATAAAGGACAGACTTACATGAGTTCTGTTTGTGCTTGTGTTGTTATACTCCAGGTTTCTTCCGTGACATTTAAATACTTTGTCTGTTCTACTGCGCCACGTTTTCCCTTCTTCCTCTTCCTCACGTTCTAGAACGAATAGAAATGGTAATGGGGAAAGGTGTGTGTGTGTGTGTGTGTGTGTGTGTGTGTGTGTGTGTGTGTGTGTGTGTGTGTGTGTGTGTGTGTGTGTGTGTGTGTGTGTGTGTGTGTGTGTGTGTGTGTGTGTGTGTGTGTATGTATGTGTGTGTGTTGTGTGTGTGTGTGTGTGTGTGTGTGTGTGTTGTGTGTGTGTGTGTGTGTGTTGTGTGTGTGTGTGTGTGTGTGTGTGTGTGTGTTGTGTGTGTGTGTGTGTGTGTGTGTTGTGTGTGTTGTGTTGTTGTGTGTGTGTGTGTGTGTGTGTGTGTGTGTGTGTGTGTGTATGT
>CM060314.1:96625334-96627834 GCA_030674185.1 Monoplex corrugatus | reverse complement strand
TTCAATTATCAGAGCTGCTATGGTCGAAACATCACCAGCATTCACTGCCTCCAAAGATGGCATTTGTCAGTAAGGTTACGGCGAAATTTGCAAATAAATCTTCATTAACAAATTCTCATTTTAGGACACCAAAATATACCAGAACATTTTAAAAGAAGCGGAGAGGATATCAGAGATTCTGAGAGAGAAAATGAGGAAGAATAAGAGAGGAGAGAGAGAGAGAAACAGAGTAGTGAGGTGAGAAATAAAAATGGGGTGGCGGTGCAAATGTGTGTATTGGTGTATGCATGCATGCACACGTGAACGAACGAACGAATGAATGTGTGTGTGTGTGTGTGTGTGTGTGTGTGTGTGTATGCGTGTGTGTGTGTGTGTATGTGTGTGTGTGTGTGTGTTTGTGTGTGTGTTCGTTCTTTAATTTAACGTCTGTTCACTATGAGTGATATTAGACGGGAATGTGTGTATGCGTGTATGTGTGTGTGTGTGCATGCGTGTGTGTGCGTGTGTGTGTGTATGTATGTATGTGTGTGTGTGTATGTGTGTGTGTGCGTGCGTGTGCGTGCGTGCGTGTGTGTGTGTGTGTGTGTGTGTGCGTGTGCGTGCGTGTGTGTGTGTGTGTGTGGGGGGGGAGGGGTGTGGGTGTGTGTGTGTGTGTGTGTGCATGTGTGTGTGTATTGGTATTGTATGTGTATGTGTATGTGTGTGTGTGTATGTGTGTGTGTGTGTGTGTGTATGCATGCATGTATATGCCTATATATATGTGCATCCATGTGTACACCCACACATCTGTGTCGGTTTGTGCCGTCTTGAGCGTTCGTGTACATATGTAAGATTGATGACATGACAGAAAAAAGTCCTGAGCATGTAATGAGGTTTCTTAGTCATCGGCACTGCCAGGAAGGCAAGTAAAAGCAGGAATTAGAAAAAAATGGGGTTCCTAATTGTAATACATGCAAAACGTTATTACCGTGTGTGTGTGTGTGTGTGTGTGTGTGTGTGTGTGTGTGTGTGTGTGTGTGTGTTGTGTGTGTGTGTGTATGTGTGTGTGGTGAGTGTGTGTGTGTGTGTGTGTGTGTGTGTGTGTGTGTGTGACAAAGGGAGAGAGAGAGAGAGGGCGAGGGAGAGATAGAGAGAGAGAGAAAGAGGCACAGAGAGGAGAGAGAGAGAGAGACAGACAGACAGACGGAGAGACAGAGAGAGAGAGAGAGAGAGAGAAAGAGAGAGAGAGAGAGAGACAATGACAATGACAATGATGCTTTATTTTCCAACGGTAAAAGTTATTGGCTAGAAGCCATTTTTCAAACTTGCCGTTGCTATTCTTTTCACATGACATTTGAGAGAGAGAGAGAGAGAGAGAGAGAGAGAGAGAGAGAGAGAGAGAGAGAGAGAGAGAGAACAAAAAGGGCAACAACTAAGTTAAGATTAGTAGTAAATAGTTAACTACAGAACAAACAGAATGTTCACGAATAGTTTATTTACCTTCACAAGACTAATGGATATTACTTACGCTATGGTCAAATCAAAATGGACGTCACTTTATTCACACATGTATTCACACACGAGCAAATATGTGTTGCTGTGGTAGTCTACAACATCAGTGTCTGCAAAGACATATACAGGATGTGTATTTGGATATAGAGACAGACACTGCAGGTATGTGTATTTGGATATAGAGACAGACACTGCAGGTAGTGTATTTGGATATAGAGACAGACACTGCAGGTACGTGTATTTGGATATAGAGACAGACACTGCAGGTAGTGTATTTGGATATAGAGACAGACACTGCAGGTAGTGTATTTGGATATAGAGACAGACACTGCAGGTATGTGTACTTGGATATAGAGACAGACACTGCAGGTAGTGTATTTGGATATAGAGACAGACACTGCAGGTAGTGTATTTGGATATAGAGACAGACACTGCAGGTAGTGTATTTGGATATAGAGACAGACACTGCAGGTATGTGTATTTGGATATAGAGAGAGACACTGCAGGTAGTGTATTTGGATATAGAGACAGACACTGCAGGTAGTGAACTTGGATATAGAGAGAGACACTGCAGGTAGTGAACTTGGATATAGAGAGAGACACTGCAGGTAGTGTATTTGCATATAGAGACAGACACTGCAGGTAGTGTACTTGGATACAGAGAGAGACACTGCAGGTAGTGTACTTGGATATAGAGAGAGACACTGCAGGTAGTGTACTTGGATACAGAGAGAGACACTGCAGGTAGCGTACTTGGATATAGAGACAGACACTGCAGGTAGTGAACTTGGATACAGAGAGAGACACTGCAGGTAGTGAACTTGGATATAGAGACAGACACTGCAGGTAGTGTACTTGGATACAGAGAGAGACACTGCAGGTAGTGTACTTGGATATAGAGAGAGACACTGCAGGTAGTGTACTTGGATACAGAGAGAGACACTGCAGGTAGCGTACTTGGATATAGAGAGAGACACTGCATGTAGCGTATTTGGATATAGAGACAGAC
>CM060314.1:96612834-96615334 GCA_030674185.1 Monoplex corrugatus | reverse complement strand
AAAATGATATCACATAGTTAAATACTAGTCTGACTCCAGCAACTTGCACGATTCTAGTTCTCATACGAGAATTCAAAATTGAGAAGAATGTATATAAAAATATTTTCAATGACAATATCAGTATAGAATATAGAAACGTGTGTATGTATGTGTGTGTGTGTGTGTGTGTGTGTGTGTGTGTGTGTGTGTGTGTGTGTGTGTGTGTGTGTGTGTGTGTTTTGTGTCTGTGTGTGTGCCTGTGTGTGTCTGTTTGTGTGTGTGTGTCTGTACCTGTGTGTGTGTGTGTATGTGTGTGCGTTTATTATTATTATTATTAAGGGCATTTAGAGCGCCTAATCTTTCTGGAAAGCCCTAAGCGCTTACAAACTGTACAATACACATTACATCGAACATAGAAACATAGGCCTAATATAATTTTCATCATACATGGCGGACCTCTGTCACTCCATCCCACAAGCACATACACACCGTTAATAATATCAAATATTAGTACCAACTCTCTGGCACACACACACATATCCTCCTCCCACCCCGAGACATATCTATAGGCGCACAGCAATAACATACACAGAAGCACGCTAGCGCGCAGACAGCATAGCTCTTTTAGGTTAATAAATTTCAGAGAGGAAAGAGATGCGTTTTCAAGCCAGATTTAAATGACTGAAGACTTGTTTTGTGCCTCAGCGGGTAGGGAAGTGAATTCCATGAGGAAGGGGCTTGAAAAGAAAAGGATCGCTCACCATATGATTTTGTTCGAAAAGTTGGGATTCGAAATAAGCGGGTATCGGCTGAGGTACGAAGATGACGAGATGGAACGTATAGTTGAAGATATTCAGACAGGTAAGAGGGAATAGAATTGTCGAAGTATCTGAAGCACTGAACAGCAATTTTATGTTGGATCCTTTTCAACACAGGTAACCAATGCAAGTCTTGCAAGTTTGTGTGTGTGCGTGTGTTTGTGTGAGTTTGTGTGTGTGTGTGTGTGTGTGTGTGTGTGTGTGTGTGTGTGTGTCTGTGTCTGTGTCTGTGTCTCTGTGTCTGTGTCTGTGTCTGTGTCTGTGTCTGTGTGTGTGTCTGTGTGTCTGTGTGTGCGCGCGCGCGCGTTTACGCTTGCGTATGTACGTACGTGTATGCTCATGCATGTAGTTGAATAAGTTCAAAAAAGAAATAAATCACATTTGTGTTTGCTGACGTTCTCACTGATAACTGCAACAAGAGAGTGACAATCCCAGTGAAATCCAAGCGATTCAAGAGACTGTAATTCACTCCACTCGAGTTGGACCTGGAAACGGCGCCCTAAGCACTTGTTCCAGACGTCTGCCTCAATCACCTCGCTCCTTTCCTATCCTGACTTACTGCCAACATATTTTCTATTAATTACATTCTGATCTGAAACCCTTCTTCGGTGTAGCGCCAGTCTTCTGACAAGAAAGACGTATGGGAGGTGTTAAAGAGGCTTTGTAGTGCTTTTTTGTTTGTTTTACAAGTACCAAACGAAAGAGAGCTGTGTTTTTGATAAGAATGTAGCCAGTCATTGCTTTTCCATGTGACAGGCCATTCTTTCGTCACATCCGAAGATTTTGATCCTTTAATTGTCAAAGCATTGTGGAACTCTTAAAAGATATAATACATATATAGATATCATATATATTAATAATATACACTTCAATTTTCCAAGACAATCAACAAGGGCATTGACTATTTTCTCCAATATTTCGGCCCTTGGCCTTCCTTAGGGTAAAATGACAATAAAATCATATGATCTCATCTACATTAGAGAATTGATCTCACTTCCTTTAAAATATGGCATAAAATCACGTGGGGTAAGGATGTATACATAAACACATAGTCGCCCTTATTCACACCCTCACACACAACACACACACATATGCATTTACGGGAACACACACACACACACACACACACGCACACACGGACACACACACACACACACGCACACACGGACACACACACACACACACACACACACACACTCACTCACACTCACACTCACACACACACAAACATACACACTAGCACACACCCACCCACCCACACACGCATACCCGTACGCACACACTCACACGTTCACACCATTACACACACATTTCTCACACACAGGTCCCTGAACAATGACATCAATGCACGTATACCTGCCCGGGTAATAAAAAAAACTCCCAATGAATAAAATAAAATGATATGATATAGTAAGAACAATCGCATTAAGACCCAAAATTATCAGTTTAAAAAAACGTAAGAATTAAGATTAATAGTCTGTGCCATACATTCATTCCGTACAGTAATTTACACTCCCTGTATACCTGTGTAGGCATCTATACATTCAGAAAAAGATATATACTACATTTACTTCTCATCCCACCCCACACCCCACATCCTTACATGCACATACATATGTACACAAGGCAACAAACAGTAGGCTTCAAAGTACAGGCAAACTGACAACAAAGAGGGTCAACCACGCTGCAAAAATCACATCGAC
>CM060314.1:96597834-96602834 GCA_030674185.1 Monoplex corrugatus | reverse complement strand
TGATAAAATCAAGACCAAAAACAGAGTACTGATTACTGGAGACTAAAGCGTATTGGCAAATGAAACCAGTACAGAGACATTGGATAACATGGGCACGGAAAATGTGCTGGCTCTCGGATCAGTCTCACTGCTGACACGTTGCACGTCTCACACACGACAGTAATTGCCATAGCAGATAATGAAGGGACCCCTTGAAACGACGTTTGTGGATCAATGATTAATATCCCTCCCGCACTACGCCATAATTATTTCATTGTGATATGGGACAGCCATGACCAAATCCAGACAGTTGATGTGTTTTATCACAGCCAGAAAGGAAGAAGGGAAGGCACTTTGGTTTGTCTGAAAATCAAGGGAAGCTACTGCCCCATATAAACGCGCTTATTTTCTTCAGAGAAGAGCGGGCCAAAGGGAAACGGTAATCACGGCGATTGGATCCAACTGAGGTTCCTCTGTGGCCAGTTATTATGCACCTTGCACAACTAATTCCCACTGACTTAGTCAGTGTCCTCTCTCATTTGAATGACGAGTGAGATAATGCATCGTCTGCGAGTGGCTCTATGCTTACAATAGAGATAATTCGTAATAACTAGACTATAGGTCATGTGTAATCAATGTATCTTATACGATACTCACTCTGTAATCAGTGCAGCCTATAAGATATCACTCTGTAATCAGTGCAGCTTGAAAGATATTTACTGTGTTATCAATGCAGTTTGTAAGATATCACTCTGATCAGTGCATTTTGCAAGATATCACTCAGTAATCAGTGCAGCTTGTGAAATACTCACTCTGTGTTCAGTGCAACTTGTAAGATACTCACTCTGTAATCAGTGCAGCTTGTAAGATACTCACTCTGTAAACAGTGCACTTTGTAAGATACTCTGTAATCAGTGCACTTTGTAAGATACTCACTCTGTAATCAGTGCAGCATGTAAGATACTCACTCTATAATCAGTGCAGCTTGTAAGATAACCACTCTGTAATCAGTGCAGCTTGTAAGATACTCACTCTGTAATCAGTGCACTTTGTAAGATACTCACTCTGTAATCAGTGCAGCATGTAAGATACTCACTCTGTAATCAGTGCAGCTTGTAAGATATTCACTCTGTAATCAGTGCACTTTGTAAGATACTCACTCTGTAATCAGTCCATTTTGTAAGATGCTCACTCTGCAATCAGTGCACTTTGTAAGATACTCTGTAATCAGTGCAAATTGTAAGATACCCTCTCTGTAATCAGTGCAGTTTGTAAGATACTCACTCTGTAATCAGAGAAGTTTGCAAGATACTCACTCTGTAATCAGTGCAGTTTGTAAGATACTCACTCTGTAATCAGTGTTGTTTGTAAGATACACAATCTGTAATCAGTGCAGCATGTAAGATTATCACTCTGTAATCAGTGCAGTTTGTAAGATATCCACTCTGTAATCAGTGCAGCATGCAAGATACTCACTCTGTAATCAGTGCAGCATGTAAGATTATCACTCTGTAATCAGTGCAGCTTGTAAGATACTCACTCTGTAATCAGTGCAGTTTGTAAGATACTCACTCTGTAATCAGTGCAGCTTGTAAGATACTCACTCTGTAATCAGTGCAGTTTGTAAGATTATCACTCTGCAATCAGTGCAGCTTGTAAGATACTCACTCTGTAATCAGTGCAGCTTGTAAGATATCCACTCTGTAATCAGTGCAGCTTCCAAGATACTCACTCTGTAATCAGTGCATCTTGTAAGATACTCACTCTGTAATCAGTGCAGCATGTAAGATACCCACTCTATAATCAGTGCAGCTTGCAAGATACTCACTCTGTAATCAGTGCACTTTGTAAGATACTCACTCTGTAATCAGTGCAGCTTGTAAGACACTCACTCTGTAATCAGTGCAGCTTGTAAGATACCCACTCTGTAATCAGTGCAGTTTGTAAGATACTCACTCTGTAATCAGTCCAGTTTGTAAGATACTAACTCTGTAATCAGTGTAGTTTGTAAGATGCTCACTCTGTAATCAGTGTAGTTTGCAAGATGCTCACTCTGTAATCAGTGCAGCTTGTAAGATACTCACTTTGTAATCAGTGCAGTTTGTAAGATACTCACTCTGCAATCAGTGCAGTTTGTGAGATACTCACTCTGTAATCAGTGCAGTTTATGAGATACTCACTCTGTAATCAGTGCAGTTTGTAAGATACTCACTCTGTAATCAGTGCAGTTTGTGAGATACTCACTCTGTAATCAGTGCAGTCTGTGAGATACTCACTCTGTAATCAGTGCAGTTTGTAATATACTCACTCTGTAATCAGTGCAGTTTGTAAGGTTATCACACTGTAATCAGTGCAGCTTGTAAGATACTCACTCTGTAATCAGTGCACTTTGTAAGATACTCACTCTGTAATCAGTGCAGCTTGTAAGATACTCACTCTGTAATCAGTGCAGCTTGTAAGATACTCACTCTGTAATAAGTGCAGGTTGTAAGATACTCACTCTGTAATCAGTGCAGCATGTAAGATACCCACTCTATAATCAGTGCAGCTTGTAAGATACTCACTCTGTAGTCAGTGCAGTTTGTAAGATACTCACTCTGTAATCAGTGCAGCTTGTAAGACACTCACTCTGTAATCAGTGCAGCTTGTAAGATACCCACTCTGTAATCAGTGCAGTTTGTAAGATACCCACTCTATAATCAGTGCAGCTTGTAAGATACTCACTCTGTAATCAGTGCAGTTTGTAAGATACTCACTCTGTAATCAGTGCAGCTTGAAAGACACTCACTCTGTAATCAGTGTAGTTTGTAAGATGCTCACTCTGTAATCAGTGTAGTTTGTAAGATACTCACTCTGTAATCAGTGCAGCTTGTAAGACACTCACTCTGTAATCAGTGCAGTTTGTAAGATACCCACTCTGTAATCAGTGCAGTTTGCAAGATACTCACTCTGTAATCAGTGCAGTTTGTAAGATACTAACTCTGTAATCAGTGTAGTTTGTAAGATGCTCACTCTGTAATCAGTGCAGCTTGTAAGATGCTCACTCTGTAATCAGTGCAGCTTGTAAGATACCCACTCTGTAATCAGTTCAGCTTGTAAGATACTCACTCTGTAATTAGTACAGTTTGTAAGATACTCAGTCTGTAATCAGTGCAGCTTGTAAGATACTCACTCTGTAATCAACGCACCTTGTAACATACTCACCCTGTCATCAGTGCAGTTTGTAAGATACTCAGTCTGTAATCAGTGCAGTTTGTAAGATACTCACTCTATAATCAGTGCAGCTTGTAAGATACTCACTCTGTAATCAGTGCAGTTTGTAAGATACTCACTCTGTAATCAGTACAGTTTGTAAGATACTCACTCTGTAATCAGTGCAGCTTGTAAGATACTCACTCTGTAATCAGTGCAGTTTGTAAGATACTCACTCTGTAATCCATGCACTTTGTAAGATACTCACTCTGTAATCAGTGCAGTTTGTAAGATGCTCACTCTGTAATCAGTGCAGCATGTAAGATACTCACTCTGTAATCAGTGCAGCGTGTAAGATACTCACTCTGTAATCAGTGCAGCTTGTAAGATACTCACTCTGTAATCATTGCAGCTTGTAAGATACCCACTCTGTAGTCAGTGCAGTTTGTAAGATGCTCACTCTGTAATCAGTGCAGTTTGTGAGATACTCACTCTGTAATCAGTGCAGCTTGTAAGATACTCACTCTGTAATCAGTGCAGTTTGTAAGATACTCACTCTGTAATCAGTGCATCTTGTAAGATACTCACTGTATAATCAGTGCAGCTTGTAAGATACTCACTCTGTAATCAGTGCAGCTTGTAAGATATTCACTCCGTAATCAGTGCAGCTTGTAAGATACTCACTCTGTAATCAGTGCAGCTTGTAAGATACTCACTCTGTAATCAATGCACGTTGTAAGATGCTCACTCTGTAATCAGTGCATCTTGTAAGATACTCACTCTGTAATCAGTGCAGTTTGTAAGATACTCACTCTGTAATCAGTGCAGTTTGTAAGATACCCACTCTATAATCAGTGCAGCTTGTAAGATACTCACTCTGTAATCAGTGCAGTTTGTAAGATACTCACTCTGTAATCAGTGCAGCTTGAAAGACACTCACTCTGTAATCAGTGTAGTTTGTAAGATGCTCACTCTGTAATCAGTGTAGTTTGTAAGATACTCACTCTGTAATCAGTGCAGCTTGTAAGACACTCACTCTGTAATCAGTGCAGTTTGTAAGATGCCCACTCTGTAATCAGTGCAGTTTGCAAGATACTCACTCTGTAATCAGTGCAGTTTGTAAGATACTAACTCTGTAATCAGTGTAGTTTGTAAGATGCTCACTCTGTAATCAGTGCAGTTTGTAAGATACTCACTCTGTAATCAGTGCAGCTTGTAAGACACTCACTCTGTAATCAGTGCAGTTTGTAAGATACTCACTCTGTAATCAGTGCAGTTTGTGAGATACTCACTCTGTATTCAGTGCAGTTTGTGAGATACTAACTCTGTAATCAGTGCAGTTTGTGAGATACTCACTCTGTAATCAGTGCAGTTTGTAAGATACTTACTGTGTAATCAGTGCAGTTTGTGAGATACTCACTCTGTAATCAGTGCAGTTTGTAAGATACTAACTCTGTAATCAGTGTAGTTTGTAAGATGCTCACCCTGTAATCAGTGTAGTTTGTAAGATACTCACTCTGTAATCAGTGCAGCTTGTAAGACACTCACTCTGTAATCAGTGCAGTTTGTAAGATACCCACTCTGTAATCAGTGCAGTTTGTAAGATACTAACTCTGTAATCAGTGTAGTTTGTAAGATGCTCACTCTGTAATCAGTGCAGCTTCTAAGATACTCAGTAATCAGTGCAGCTTGTAAGATCCTCACTCTGTAATCAGTGCAGCTTGTAAGATAACCACTCTGTAATCAGTTCAGCTTGTAAGATACTCTCTCTGTAATCAGTACAGTTTGTAAGATACTCAGTCTGTAATCAGTACAGCTTGTAAGATACT
>CM060314.1:96582834-96595334 GCA_030674185.1 Monoplex corrugatus | reverse complement strand
GATTTGTGCAAATCCATCATTTGATTCCTGAATCCCAGAGAGCCCTTAGAGGTCCCAGGGAGAAAACAGGAGCGGGGACATCAAAAGAGAAAAGTCATTGTCAGTTATTTGTCTCCTCTTGTACAAGCAGTTAGCGTGTTGGTAGTGATAAGACTGATATTGGTAATTGTGACCTACCACCACGAAATCGGTCTTAACTAGCATTTTGGGCATTTTGAGATATACATATCACTGGAAACTGCACATTCTGCTGATTATTTTGGTACTCGAATAAAGCTTGTACAAAACAAAATGTAGAAGTTATGTATGTTTAAAGTCATTAAGTTGTATGACGGCCATTTTGAGAAAACGGCCTCTAAAGTTTTTGTGTGCTCTTCTAAACATTTACCTTAAATTTCTTTATTTGGTGGCTTTGATCCAGTTTGTTTCTAATTTTCCTGTCATTATCTGAAAGGTGCACTTAAGAGCTTTCCATCAGTATATTTACATGTGCGGGTACTGCACAGGTCACGGTTTATAATAAGAGACAAAAATAGGTACTTTTGGTAGGAAATTGCGTTCTTTCTGCTGCGATCAGTGCATTAAAATACCATTTTAAATTGATTAATAATATTTTTTCAAGAAAAATAATTCTGTGGGGGATAGATTATAGTCTACGGAAATCAATTTTGAGAAAAAGTCAAAACACCCCAGACAGACCCTCAGTCACCTTTTCAGCTCCTAGTGCTGTTCGACTGACTGCGAGTTAAGACTGATTTCGTAGTGGGAGGTCACAATTATATTATCAATGTTGCTTCTGCTTTCTTGGTATTGTTAATTGACTTTTTAATTTTCACTTATTCTCTTCCATTTAATCTGTCTTGCTATAAGATATAATGAAGGACCCTTGAAACGAGCTATATGAATCAAAAATGTTATTGTTAATCTCTCTCCAAAATACGCAATAATCGCTTATGTGCAACAACGAAGAAGCAGGAAACAAATCCAGACATTTTGTGCCGGAGAAAAGGAGAGAAGGGAAGCCACCCTGATCTGTGGGAAGTTCAAGGGAAGCTATCGCTCTACGTAAACACACTTATCCTCTCAAGAGAAACGGGACCCGGGGAAAAGTGGTAATCAAGGCGATTGATGCAATCGAGGGTCCTCTGTGGCCAGCGATTATAGACCTAGCAGAAATGATTCCAGCAACCTTAGTGTCGTCTCTTGTTTGACTGCCGATGTGCCGATGTGAGAGCGCAATGTTTGTGAAGTCTAAACTGGTGAAAACACACATTTTCTGTGCATAGATATTAGGTAATAAATGATTTTTTCTTCAAACTTTCGAAAAAATCATTTAAACATGTGATAGAGATAACTGCAAAACGAAACAGAAAAACGTTATTGTGATCATATTGTCAGAAAAGTTCTAATTCATGCAAAAATATTCTAGTATACACACATTTCGTGAAGCATAATTAGCAATAGAAATGTGCATAACATGAAGAAGGAAAAAAACCCATAGATACCTGTCATTCATCATCATCATCATCATCAAGTGCCTTGCCACATGGCGTTGGCGATCATGGACTTCCGTCTGTTTCTATCCCTTGTTGCCTCGAGCACATCTTTCACCCTCTTTGTCCTCAGCTATTCTGCAAGTCCATCCAATATTTTCTCCCTGGGTCTACCTGGTGCTCTCTTTCCCTCCAGCTTTCATGTTGTGACCAGGTGCTCCAATTCCCCGTCATTAGACGTGGGTAGATTGTTAAGAATTCAAACTGACTATCATACGTCATTGTACACACTTACACCATGTCCATTATAAATTGAGTAAACATCATCCAATTTTGGTTGATACATAAGGCAACCATTTCGTTTTAAAGTGTTCAAATTTCATTTAAGTTTTGCAACGTATTCTTTGTGTGAATAACAACAACAACGACAACAGTAACAACAACAACAACAACAATAACAATAATAATGACGATGACTAAGATGATAAGTGATAATGATGATGATGATGATGATGATGATGATGATGATGATATCAATGATAATGATAATAATGACACTACTACTACTAACACAACAACAACAATAATAATAATGACAATGATGATGATGACTAATAATAATAATGATAATAATAATAATAATAATATAATAATAATAATAATAATAATAATAACAGTAATCATCATCATCATCATCATCATCATCATGATAGTGATGGTGATGATGATGATGATGATGATGATGATGATGATGATGATGATGATGATGATGATGATGATGAGAAGAAAAAAAGAAGAAAAAGAAGAAGAAGTAGAAGAAGTAGAAGACTGTTAATAATTAAATTTGTACATGTATAGTACAAACACCCCATGTCAAAGCATGATTGTTGCGCTTTACTTAGTAAAATAAAAGATTATTGTAATTTATTCATGATAAAGGGAAGTCCTATTTTGAAAAACAAAACAAACAAAAAACAGAAAATTGGGAAGAGTACTGAGTATATACATTACTGCAACATAAACATACCACATCAACAATAAGAACAGACGAACATAAGATCAGAAATAGGTACCAGTATCATTAGTCACAAAATAATTCATAAGGAAGAAAAATGTACAAGTCATATGATACTTACACGTCTTATACTCTCTCTCTCTCTCTCTCTCTCTCTCTCTCTCTCTCTCTCTCTCACAGACACACACACACACACACACACACACACACACACACACACACACATACACACACACACACACACACACACAGAGAAATAATATATATTGTGTGTGTGCGCGCGCGTGTGTGTATGTGTATGTGTATATATATGTGTGTGTGTGTGTGTGTGTGTATATGTGTGTGTGTATGTGTGTGTGTGTGTATGTGTGTGTGTATGTGTGTGTATGTGTATGTGTGTTCGTTCGTTCGTTCTTTAATTTAACGTCTTTTCACTATAAGTGATATTAGACGGATGTATGTGTGTGTGTGTGTGTGTGTGTGTATGTGTGTGTGTGTGTGTGTGTGTGTGTGTGTGTGTGGTGTGTGTGTGTGTGTGTGTGTGTGTGTGTGTGTGTTTTCTTGCGTCTGTGCTGGGGTGTTGGATGTTTTTCTGTGTCCTGTGTAGGAGGGATGAGAACGACAAAAGCTAGCGGACAGTCTGTACAAAAACCCATGGAAGGCAACAGGAAACCATACAGTACCCTCCCACACAAACCATGGCCAGCCAAACGGAAAGAGACCTAAATGAGATGAATACAGGCTCTACTGAGGCACCTTCGTCAGGTAGGGGATGTCATGCTGTGCAGGTGACACCCGATCATCATCAAGTTGTTGCCACCAGATTCAAAAATATAAAAATTGCAACCTGGAATTTTAGAATATTACTCGAAGAAGGAAAACTAAAAAAAACGTCAAGATAGGAATGGAAACACTAAATATCAATATTAATCAAAGGACATCACTCTTGAGAATTATCTCCCATGTTGTACTTCTCAAATCTAACAGTTAGATTTGAGAAGTACAACATGGGAGATAATTCTCACAGTTAGATTTGAGAAGTACAACATGGGAGATAATTCTCACAGTTAGATTTGAGAAGTACAACATGGGAGATAATTCTCACAGTTAGATTTGAGAAGTACAACATGGGAGATAATTCTCAAGAGTTATGTCCTTTGATTAATATTATACAAATTCTCCCTGCTTCCCTCTTATTTCTTTGGTAGTAAATATCAATATTTTAGGACTGTTGAATGTGAGATGGAAGGGAGCAGGCACGATAACATCAGGTAAGCATAACATTATATATATACGATGGACACATGTGTGAAAGAGGGTAGACATATACTGAGCAATAACAAGTCAGAGTATCTACCAAAGGATACTCAGCCGTATCAGACCGCGTTTTACTGTTAAATTGGAGGGCAAACAATTTGATATCAATGTCAACAAAGTATATGCACCAAAATTCGCAAGTAATCAGGAAGAAATTGAAACTTCTGTGAAGAATTAGAGACAGCTATGGTTCCATGTAAATCACAGGACATTACAATTATAATGGAGATTTTAATACTAAAGTGGGACAGGAAAAAGTAGATGACACAGTTGGACGTCATGGCCTTGGCACACAAAAATGAAAGGAGAGAGACTTGTTTGAGTGCACACAAGTAAATAAATTCAAACACTTGGTTTGAGCAACCTAAAAGAAGAAAAATGGACATGAATGAATCCAGGAGACAGTACAAGAAATCAAACTGATTACATCCTGATAAATAAAAGACAGAAATTCTTTACTGATAGCAAAAACATTACCCGGCACAGACTGCAGCAGTGACCACAGTCATGTTATGGGAAGATTCATGTTGAAACTAAAGAGAAGAAAACAAAGCAAAAATAACATCAAACTAAATCGTGGATTCTTAAAGACAACTGAGTCAACTCGTGCAAAAGATGAGAACAAGGAACATAATCAAAACAGAAACAGTAGCAGAACAATGTGGATTTGTTGAAGGGAAAGGAAATATTAATGCCATGTACATCCTAAAAACTCTCGCAGAAAGATTAAATGAATTCATAAGGATTTATATTTATGTTTTGTTGATTATACCAAGGCTTTTGATCGGGGAAGACACGAAGAATTGATCAACCAGTTGAATATCTCAATACTGATTGAAAAGATCTAAGAATAATAAGGAATATATATTGGGAACAAACAGCAATAACAAGAGTACAAAATGATATAAGCTCTTTCCAAAATATCGAAAGAGGAGTTAGGTAAGGATGTGTCCTGTCATCAGATTGTTTTCATTTTACAGCGAAACCATTATGAGAAACCCAGAAGAATACCTTGGGATAAAGTTTGGGGGAAATAATTATGTTAAGCAATCTCCGTCACGTAGATGACACCATTCTAATCACAGAAAATGAAAAAGACTTACACAATCTTGTGAATATAATAGACTCAGAAGCCAGACATAACGGGCTAGAATTATACATGTACAGCAAGAATTGCACACCCTGTTGTTTTGCGTTTATAGCTTTTACAATATTTACTTCCGGAGGAGTTTTATATATCATGCATTTGTGTTTTTATTGAAGTGGACCTTTTCTTCATAAGATAACTTCTTTATTCAGTAGGCTCCTGTGTGGGTTCCCAGTGTATGGTTGTAGTCTCATTCAACAGACAAACACCCACGCCATTATTCACTGCCCACTGACGGGAGTGGGGATGAGAAAATCCCATTTGACTATCTGGGATCAAACCTGGGACTCTGGCATCCTAAACAGGCGATCTAAGCACTCGTCCGCCGCTCCACATGACAAGATGTGAATGATACAGACATAACCCTTGGTAAGGTAAGGTCCTCCTTTTGTCACTGGGTTGATAATCCACAATGTGGCGTTAACACTGCTCCATACCACCAGTCGCCGTGGTGTAGTGGTTAACGCAACGGACTACCGACCGGAAGGTTGTGGGTTCGAATCCCCATCAATACCTTCAAAAATCGTTGTGGGATTTTTCGGCTCTTACCGGCTCCTACCCAGAGTTGGGCGTGCTATGGGCTCATTGGGAAGACTGGAACCACACAGTCGAGTCTCATCCACATCGCAGATGCGTCATTGAGGGTGCTGGTCAAATCTTCTGACCAACACCGCAGGTGTCTGTATCTCTCGGGCCTGGTTGACGCCAGGATATATTATGATAGTAAACGTAGAGTACAACCCAGTCACGCAATCTCAATCCTAGATGGAACTCCATAGCATCATGATTATCATCCACATCGACATCATCATCATCGCATAATAAAAACTGTTTCAGCGTCTGTGGCCATTAAAGTGGCGTAAAAAATGGGACGAAAAAAAGGTGAGCACGAAGGTAACCTCCCTGAGTGCAATGATCCTTAAAAAATTTAAAAAAAACACTGCTCCATATCACAAACCTCTGAATGATACAAAAATAACACCCTGTCTGTCTTCAGCTTGACAATTACCGTTTCAGGGAATAACTCTCTGTATAAGTCTGGTCTGACAATGGCGGGGCGTGCTCTAGCTTGAGTACTTACACCTGGATGAGTCAAAATCGACTGCATCAAAGACGACAATCGACAATCCTGAATCAAGTGAAATCTCTTTAAATTCTTTGGGTTTTATAGTCCTCAGCCCTGCTCCAAAGTACAACGTATGGCTTAGACACTGCTACTGATACCAGTCACATTCGTGACTGAATGAATAATTGATGAGAATCTTTTCTTCAGTTTTGTTCCTTGATCTCTGCAAGTATTTTCAGTCTGGCGTCTGGCGGGGAACATTCAGTTGTTAACTCATAAGATTGCTGTTGCATCTTGTTCTTGTCCCTAACATTCAGATTGTTACCTGTTCAGTAAATGGCATAGAGCACTGATGTCATCTTTGGTTCTTGTCCCTAAATTCAGATTGTTACCTGTTCAGTAAATGGCATAGACTACTGATGTCATTTTGGTTCTTGTCCCTAACATTCACATTGTTACCTGTTCAGTAAATGGCATAGACTACTGATGTCATTTTGGTTCTTGTCCCTAACATTCACATTGTTACCTGTTCAGTAAATGCATAGATACTGATGTCATTTTGGTTCTTGTCCTAAATTCAGACTGTTACCTGTTCAGTAAATGGACATAGAGTACTGATGTCATTTTGGTTCTTTCCTTAGAATTCAGATTGTTACCTGTTCAGTAAATGGCATCATTTGGCCAAACGGTATCTGGCGTTCTATGTGGGTGGTCAGTTTTCTAGCACTGTGTACTGGCAATGGTAACAGACAGCTAAATGATGCATGACATGGATATATAGACGACTTGACATTCAGTAGGAATAGTTCAGGCTTTCATGCATGCTCTACGCGTATGTGTAGTCGTGGTGTGCATATCTGCTGTTCCTACACAAGTGACCAAAACGATATCAAAGATAAGCTTTCTACGAAGAGCTCTTTTACCACAGTCAACCAAAAAGTTTCAGTTTAAGTTTCAATTTCTCAAGAGGACACCACCGCACTCGGAATGAATTCCGTATGCACTAACGTCACAGGTGCCATGTAATGCAGAAGATCCAGAATGATCACGGCACAAGCCTTAAGCCTGTACATAAACCCAGGAGATGGCCAGGTCCTGAGGTCCTACCTAGATAGTTCCATAACCCTGGGATCTTAGGAAAGTGAGGTGGCAGAGACCTCAACTTTTCCCGGGGCCAGCATCACAAGGGCGCCTCCCATCCATTCTCCTTCTCTTCAAATTCATATTCATATTCACATTTTTTAAACCAAGACTTCAGAAAGACAAGAAGGCTAATTGGTCTTCAAGAGATGGGACCTGGGAAATCAACCTATCTCTCCAATGTTTTATACCGAGGCAGCCGGGCAGTGCCCTGCTCTTGACGTTTTTCAACTGCTGTGGGATCTTTGGCGTGCGCAGCCAGAATGCACACGAGTCCTACTCGTTTTCGTCCCTTTCCGAAGGACTAGACGTTCAGTTCGTTTTTCCGGTCAAACTGAGGAGAAAAGTCGAGGCGTCTACGGGGAGCGAACCCTGGAACCTCGAGTTTAGTTACTGGCAGGCGAACGTCTGAACCATTGTGCTACTCTTCTCCTTAACCACAAAGACAAGCATGAACTCACCATTACATACATTCTCTTCCAGCAGAAGGACAAGTTCAAAAACACGTGGATGCAAACACACTGCAAGCAATGACATAGGTTGGATGATGTCATTGTGCAACAAAGACAGACTACAAAGTGTATTACTTAAGGAGAGTAACTTTACATCCCACTGGACCAGCCTAGTATTGCATAAGTAGAGGTTGAAGACATATACATATCATACGTTGCATGACACTAGTTGACTGCTGGTCTCATCACCGACTGCTATGCAGCGAAGTTAATATCCTGCTAGCTCTGAAAACCGAGGTAGCCAGGGACAGATCTCTGCGGAGGCTCAGTATCGCCCATCTGCAAAACAGCAAAAACATCTTTAAAGAGAATCTCAAACAAACACACCAAAACACACACACACACACACACACACACACACAACACACACACACACACACACACACACACACACACACACCACACCACACACACACACACGCACACACACACATACACACACACACACACACACACACACACACACACACACACACACGCACACACACACCACGCAGCAACACCACACACAAAACTATGCTACATACATATACAGCTTGAGGGACAGAATGGAAATCTTTCAAAGAATCTGTTTACGGCTCTACGGTTGATACCCTGCGTTTCTAAATCGTACCTGCTGGGACTGGTTTGATAAAAACGATAAACAGATCATCAGATCCATTGACAAAACTGACGTTAACCACAAGAAACAACTTAATAACAAGATCTGAGAGAAGAGGAAATAAAAATAACAACAGAACGGATCATCCAAAAACATCTGCAGCAGATGAAAAACCAATGGAGGGAGACAAAAGCTAAGGAACTCCAGGCTGCTGTGAACGCCAACGACAAACAGGTCATTGCATGGTTGACCTGTGACCTGTGACCTGTGACCTGCGGGCAATATATGGCTCCACGTTTTCCAGCTCAACATTGATCCATACCTCTGACCGCACCAGTTTGCTGATAGAAAAGAATGACATCTTATACTACTGGCTGAGCACTTTAACACACTGCTACACAGGGAGTTTTCAATGTCTGAGGGCATCACTGTAGCACTCCCTTTATAGTCTGTAAAGGACTGTGGCAGACCCATCCGCCAGTGCCGAGATTACCAAAGCCCCGAGGCAAACCACGTCTGGGAAGGCATCGGGATCTGATGTTATTCCTGCATATGTCGACAGAAACGGGGGCAAGGTTCTTACAGAAACTGACAACTTGTACAAAATCATAAGGCAGAAAGAAAAGGTTTCTCGTGACTTCAGAAATGTTAGATCATATCATCCACATTTACAAGGTCGATAAGATCTTATGAGATAATCATCATGGGTTATCCCTTGTCTATGGCAGGAAAGGTCTTTGCCAGAATCATCTTTAATAACGGAGTCGTGTAGCCGAGCCATCATTCCCTGTGTCAGTGTGGAAGAGGCCCCAGCAACATGGGTTTGCCCTAAGCCAGCTGTGGGAGAAAGATCGTTAACAAATCCAGGGTTCCACATGACGTGTGTAGATCTGACAATGCATTTGCACGTCAATAGGATGGACCTGTGGAAGATATACTGAAGTTTGTTTGCCTCCAGAAGCTTGTCTGTTTATTGCTTCCTATCCACCAATTTTCAAAACGTACAAACGGGGTGAAACAGGGATGCGTTCTAGCGCCCATCGTCTTTGCTACAACGCTGAATGGTGTATTCAGGGACGTTGACTTCGGAGAGTGGGGGATTTACATAAAGTTTCGCTCAAACGGAAAACTCTTCAATCTGTAAAGAGTCTGCGGGAATTTCTCGTCGCAGATAACTGCACTGGCTGCACACTGTCACGGTGACATCCACAGGATCATCGACCAATTTTGTGACGTCTGCAAACGCTTCCACCTTACAATTGATCTAAATGTGAGAGAGGCGATGTTTTCAGCCAGCATCATCTCAAGTGCCTACCGCTTCATCACCTCCACTATTATTACCAACATGAAGATCAAAACTGCAGTCAACTCCTCTGCTCCGGCAGTAAATGAGCATTGACGGATCTCTTAATGTTGAGGTGGCGCTACGCATCTCTAAGGCTAGCTCTGCCTTTGTAAGGCAAGACCATGGCCATGGGCTCGTCACAAACACTGCTGTCTAGACGACAGTCACCTGAGCGGCCTATTGTACTGCTTAGAGACCCGAACTATCTACCGAAGGCACAGTCAACAGTTGGAATGGGTCCGTCAAAAATGTCTGCATGAGATCTGTAGCATCAAGAGGCAAGATGGCAACTTTCAAGTTGGGTAAAACGTGGCTGCCAAGTGTACAGTGTCAACTCCTCATATGATGGCTTCATTGGACAGGACATTTTGTCAGCATGGAAGACAACCGTATCCTGAGGATGCTTCTCTACACAGCATGGAGTACGCAAGCAACAATGTTGATACCGGGGAGGACCACTAAAGCGCGACAAAAACAATCCGAGGGCCAGACTTATTAGTTGTGGTTTCACAATCACCAGGTAGGAAGACACTGGCCACAACAGAATAAATTGTCGACAACAGCCTCCGCATGGTACGATCACATTTAACCCTTTGACTCCCTCACCGCACCTTATCCACCAACTTCAAAAACTTAATCTTTTGACTTCCTCACCCTATCCACCAGCTTCCTGCAGGAAGCTGGTGAATAGGGTGAGGGTGTCAACGGGTCAAGTTTTTGCTTTGCTAACATGGTGACGATGAAGGATGATGGTGGACAGGGTGTGGGAGTCAAAAGGTTAAACAATGCAGAACAGCTGCTATTCAATGGGACCAGCGGAAGCAGACCAGCGGAAGTAGAACCGAGGATTCAGGCCTCCTTCCCATGCAGTGCCTGTGGAAGAGCATGTGGCTTCACGATCGGTCTTGTATCCCACATGAAGACCACTCGGATCCATGAAATACCTCTTTGCATTCTCATCCACTGGATCGATGTCGAAAAAGAACATCATTACCCGTTAATCTCGTGCAAGAGCTTGTTGGATCGATTTGGATTCCGTTTGCTCGTTTCTGGTTCATACTAAAAAAAAAGTGTGATGGTGGTAGTAGTAGTTATTGTAGTAGTATTTGTAGTAATAGCAGCAGCTGCTGCTGTGGTAGTTGTAGTCGTAGAAGTAGTAAAAGTGAAAGCAGCAGTTGTAGTAGTAGAAGTAGTAGCAGCAGCAGCAGTAGTGGCAATATTTGTGGTTGTTATGTAAGGTTGCCTTGCCATCATTTGTGTTAAAGTAATCTAAACTTTCTCTCTCTCTCTCTCTCTCTTTCTCTCTCTCCGTCTCTCT
This sequence comes from Monoplex corrugatus, assembly GCA_030674185.1. NCBI lineage: Eukaryota > Metazoa > Mollusca > Gastropoda > Littorinimorpha > Ranellidae > Monoplex > Monoplex corrugatus. Next base: position 96,584,380 of record CM060314.1, on the reverse strand, counting down.
CTCTCTCTTTCTCTCTCTCTCTTTCTCCCCCCCTCTCTCTCTGTTTTTTTCTCCTCTCTCTCTCTTTCTTTGCGTCTGTGTGTATATTGTATGTGCATCTCTCTCTCACTTTCGCTATCTCTCTCTCTCTCTCTTTCTCTCACTGTCTCTCTCTCACTGTCTCTCTCTCTCTCTCTCTCTTCTCTCTCTCTCTCTCTCTCACTGTCTCTCTCTCTCTCTCTCTCTCTCTCACTGTCTCTCTCTCTCTCTCTCTCTTCTCTTTCTCTCACTGTCTCTCTCTCACTGTCTCTCTCTCTCTCTTTCTCTCTCTCTCTCTCTCACTTCTCTCTCTCTCTTTCTCTCTCTTCTCTCTCTCCTCTCTCTCTCTCTCCTTCTCTCTCTCTCTCTTCTCTTTCTCTTCTTCTCTCCTCTCTCTCTCTACTTCTTCTCTCCTCTCTCTCTTCTCTCACTTCATCTCTCTCTCTCTTTCTCTCTCTCTCTTCATCTCTCCTCTCTCTTTCTCTTCTTTTTTTCTCTTTCTCTCTTTTCTTTTCTCTTTTCTCTCTTTCTTCTCTCTTTCTGTTTCTCTCTCTCTCCTTTCGCTTCTCTCTCCTCTCTCTCTCTCTTCCTCTCTCCTCTCCTCTCTCTCTCTCTCCTCTCTCTCTCTCTCTTCTCCCCTGTCTCTCTCTCTCTCTCTCTCTCTCTCTCTTCTATGTCTCTCTCTCTCTCAATCAATCTCTCTCTCTGTCTCTCTCTCTCTCTTGCTCTCTCTCTCTCTCACTGTCTCTCTCTCTCTCTCTTCCACTCATCTTCTCTTCTGTGTGTCTCTCTCTCTCTTTCTCACTCAAACTCTCTCTGTCTGTGCCTGAGGGAAGCATGGTGGTTCTAGCTAGCCAGACATGCAGCCTTTTGTGCAAATAAGCGTATCGCTTATCCACTGCACATCGGTTTATTTGATCAACCATCTTCAAAGACAGCGTCTTCTCGTGACATTTGTTTAGACAGCTAGTGCAGCCACAGGCCAGGACTATCATTTGTAACTTTCATACCAGCTCTGTGACATACATCAGACATTCGGTGCAGCACAAGCCTAGGCCACCATCTGCAAGCTCTCAGTCAAATATCTCGCCATCAGATAAGAACTTGGGAACTGCTCGCTGATAGCAGACTGGTTATTACATCCGAGGACTTCAAAGAATGTCACAGTCATTAAAGGTCAGTCATTCAGCCGGCCTAAGCCTCTCTATGGCCAGTTAGTTCAGTCAGTTAGAGCACCATGTTGACAATGCAGGGGTCCTCGTTAAATTCTCAGGCGTGCCACTGTTTTCCAAGCTCTGTGGTGAGTCTGTATGATATTTGGAAACGAAGGACTCTGTGGGCAAGTCTTTTTTTCTTGTGCAAACTCTCTTTTGGGACCTAAATTGGGACCCTTCATGTTGTTTTGGTGAGTTTCGTAGGATATTGCAAATAGCTTATGTATGTTTCAATGACAGGCTGACAATTGTTTGTACAACCAATAAATAAGACAAAAACTCAAGACTGTACACCACTATGGATATAACATGAG
>CM060314.1:96575334-96577834 GCA_030674185.1 Monoplex corrugatus | reverse complement strand
ACATACAAATACACACTCACAGACACACACACACATACAGTCACACACACTCACACACACATACAGTCATACACACTCACACACACATACAGTCATACACACACACACACACACACACACACACATAGAAATATACACACACACATACAGTCATACACACTCACACACACACACATACAGTCATACACACTCACACACACACACATACAGTCATACACACTCACACACACACATTGTCATACACACTCACACATACACACACATACAGTCATACACACTCACACACACACACATACAGTCATACACACTCACACACACACATACAAATACACATACACACACATACAGTCATACACACTCACACACACACATACAGTCATACAAATACACATACACACACACACAAATACACATACACACACACATACAGTCATACACACTCACACACACACATACAGTCATACACACTCACACACACACATACAAATACACATACACACACATACAAATACACACATACACACACATGCAGTCATACACACTCACATACACACATACAAATACCTAATACCTAAAATCACTTAAGTGAATAGACATTAAATGAAAAAAGACCACATACAAATACACATACACACACACATACAGTCATACACACTCACACACACACATACAAATACACATACACACACGCATACAGTCATACACACTCACACACACACATACAAATACACATGCACACACATATACAGTCATACACACACACACACACATACAAATATACATACACACACATACAGTCATACACACTCACATACACACATACAAACACACACACACACGCATACAGTTATACACACTCAAACACACATACAGTCATACACACTCACACACGCATACAGTCATACACACTCACACACACACACACACATTCACACGCATAAATACATACATACATACATACATACATACATACATACATACATATTCACACACACACATACTCACACACACACACACACACACACACACACACACACGCACGCACGCACACACACACAGACACACACACGCACACACACGCACACACACACTCACATTTACACACATATACATACATACATACATATTCACACACACACACACACACACACAAACACCACACACACACACATACACACACACACACAGAGTGAGAGAGAGAGAGAGAGAAAGAGAGGGAGACAGACAGACAGAGAGAGACAGACAGACAGACAGACAGACAGAGAGTAATAAATACGCTCCAACATCCGACACAGACACACACCCACATTCTAAAGCACACAAATCATAGAGACACACAGATACACATAAACGCACACACACACACACACACACACACACACACACACACACACCACACACACACGCACACACACACATCACCACACACACCACACCACACCACACACCCACCACCACCACCACCACAAGTGAATCTACACAATACCAACACCAAAACCCTACCTTACTGTGATTTTTAGACTGGAAGCATCAGAGAAAGAAATCAGAACTGTTTTTACACCGTTATCCAAGAATACCCTCGGGGAAATCAAGACCTTGTCTTTCTCCCTGATATTCTCCATGACAAATCAAGATCCCCAATTTCTCCCAAGAGAAATCAGGATTTCTGTTTTTTTCTGCCACAATCGTTAATTCAACTTTGTCCGTTGAATAATACAGGCATTGTTTGTTTTGTCTGTTACTGTTTGTGAGTGTGCTGATGCAGAATGGGAATATCATCCTGCCTTTCCATTTCTAACTGCTGATAGATTATATTACGTGCTCTGCAAGAAAAAGGGGATTTGTTGAAACATTACACACACACATTGAGAAATAGATGCATAAATGCATACATACATGCATTAATAAACAATAAGTAAGTAGATGTTGATAAATGCACGAAGACATGAATAGATGGATTTTTAAAAAAAATGAATACACATATATCAGCCAACATTATTGTGTGTCTGTCTACTGCTTGGTTCTGTTTCTACGGTATAATTCTGTTTGTGCAACTGTGAGTAAATATTATCTTGACTACACAGTCAATTGATGGCCATGGTGGTAATGGGTGAGAGAGAGAGAGATAGAGATAGAGAGAGAGAGACAGACAGACAGACAGACAGACAGAGAGGGACAGTGACAGAGACAGAGACAGAGAGAGAGCGATAAACAGACAGAGAGACATAGACAGACAGAGAAAGAGAGAGAGAGAGCGGGATGGAGAGGGAAGAGAAAGAGAGAGAGTAGAGAGAGAGAGACAGACAGACAGACAGACAGACACACAGACAGAGAAAAAGACACAGAGAGAGTGGGACGGAGGTGGAAGAGAGAGACAGACAGAGAGATAGACAGACAGACAGACAGTCAGAGATACAGACAGACAGACAGACAGACAGGCAGACAGACAGAGAGATAGACAGACAGAAAGACAACAGACAGAGAGAAAGAGAGTAGCAAA
>CM060314.1:96557834-96562834 GCA_030674185.1 Monoplex corrugatus | reverse complement strand
CTGGGCGATTCTGCGCTTCAGAACTGCGGTACGCGGTTTTACCAATGTGCTAACGGGGCACACATCATCTGTAGGGAATTTAATCCTTATGAAGTTCACTTTTTCGTTCCTCCTTGCCCAGATCCAGCTTGAGCTCCTTTCTGCTGCCTCTGCCATCGCTTTAAGGGCTCTAGTCCTCTTCTTCCCAGAAATGGCGAGTTGTTTCATGAGATCATAGGCGGAGGTGCCCACAAACCCTCTTGCCCCGACCTCTATGGCGAAGATTTTGACCCGCAGACCTGCTTTCTTCAGGGTGCTGGCAAGACCGGCGTATTTTTCGGTCTTGTAGATATGTGCTTCTTCCATTCTGCTTTCGTATGGCACAGTGAGTTCTATCAGAATCACTTGTTTCGAGGAGTCAGAGTGGAGAGCGATGTCTGGTCTCATGCCTGTCTTGCTGATGACATCTGGGTAATTTCTCCACTCTGGGAGGTCTGCTGTACACTCCCAGTCGACTGCTCCATCCAGAAGACCCTTTGGCAATGTGCTGGTTGTCATAGCCCTTTCGGGCCAGACCTGTTTCCCTCCTGCTTTGTAGAACGTTGTCATAGCAATTGGTGCGTTTGGGGTCATGGTTTTTTCGCTAACCACATCTGTGATCACTTTCAGAACTTGGTTGTGCCTCCATGTATACCTTCCTTGGGCTAGCGCTACTTTGCAAGAGCTTAGGACATGTTCCACTGTTTGTTTCTTCTGACAGAGCGGACATGCTGGGTCGTCTGCTTTCCCCCATTTCACTAAGTTTGCATTCGAGGGGAGCAGGTCATATACAGATCTGAGGAGGAAGCTTATCCTTAGAGGAGCCATGTGCCACATATCGTTCCAGCTGAGACTTCTTTGGAGTGCACTGTCCCATGTTGTCCATTGCCCCTGTTGACCTTGCTGGACTGCCTTCTGCACTCTTTTGACATCTTCTTCTTCCTTCAACTCCTGTATGATCATGTCTCTTTTTTCCTTCCCTTTGGCTTTGGACCACCACTGCATTTTTGTTGCTCCCAGTCCCTGTCTGTTGGTTTGCGTGTGTCCAATTATTTCTTTGACGCTGAGGTTTCTCTTGGCATTGTTTACAGCCTCTTGGACTTTCCACTTTCTGCCAGTTCTCAGCTTTGGATGAACTGCTCTCACGATATTGTCCTCCGATTCCTCCAGCATGCTCAACAGTCTTGCTTTTCCAACTTTGTATTCCTCCACTATGGATTTGAGAGGTAGCTTCAGCATTGCTTGACGACAGTAGAATGCAACATCAGTGAGACCAGGTGGGACACCGAGCCATTTTCTTGTGTATTTGTTGATTTTGGCTTCCATTGCTTCGACTGTGCTGGTGCAAATGTCATAGATTAGCAGTGGCCACAGCAGCTTTGGTATCAGCATGAACTGTAGACACCAGACTTTGTATTTGCCTGGCAGTCCGCAGTTATCTATTTTCTTCAGGCCTTCTTCTGCTGTTTGCTTGGTTTCACATCCCCTTTGTGTGTCTTTCAGGGAGTCATCATACCATCTTCCGAGACTTTTTACTGGCTCTTCTGTGACAGTGGGGATGGCTTGGTTGGCTACCATGAATTTGACTGAATCTGCCACTTTTCCTTTTCGCAGTGAGAGACTTCGGGATTTCTTAGGTTTGAACCTCATTCTTGAAGAGGCCACCAGCTCATCCAGCTGCTTTAAGATTTGGTGTGTCTCTTCCTCATCCGTGGACAAGACTGTTGTGTCATCCATGAAAGCTTTCAGAGGAGGCATCTGGTATCCATCTCCCAGATTCACTGGACCTGAACTCTTCATTGCAGCTTTCAAGATGACTTCCATTGCCAACACGAACAGTATGGGAGAGATTGCACAGCCCATTGCAATGCCCACCTCTAGGTCTATCCAGTCCGTGGTGTATTCTTTGGTAGAGAACCGCATTGAGAACCCTTGGAAATACTTCCTCAGCATTGTTCGGATGTTTTCTGGGATGTGATACATTTCAAGAGCCAGCTGGATCATATCGTGTGGAACTGATCCATATGCATTCGCCAGATCAAGCCAAACTACGTCAATGTCTCTCTTCTCGGTTCTTGCTTTTTGGATGGCATCCCAAATCAACGTGGCATGTTCCAAGCATCCAGGCATTCCTGGTATGCCTCCCTTTTGGACTGACATATCCAGATACTTGTTTTCAGTCAGGTATTTTGTCAATCTTGCTGCCATAACAGAGAAGAAGATTTTCCCCTCGACGTTCAGAAGTGATATTGGCCTGAACTGATTGATGCTGCTGGAGTTCTGCTCCTTCGGAATGTACACTCCTTCAGCTCTCATCCATTGGTCGCTGATCTTCTGGTTCCTCCATGCTGATCGAATCATCTTGTGGAGCCACTCGAGCACTTTTGGGCATTTCTTGTAGAGCAGGTATGGTATTCCGTTTGGTCCAGGTGCTGACTTGGCTCTGGCTTTCTTTACTACGTTCTTCACTTCATCCAGTGTTGGTGGTTTGTTATTGAATTTTCCTTCTGGCGCTGCAGGCCAAACCAGATTTTGGATTCCAAGTGGTGCCTCGCGCTGAGAATCGGAATATGTTTCCCTGAGATGCTGCTCTAGGGTTTCCTTGCCCACTGTGAGAGTCCCTGATTTGGGTTGTTCAAACAGCTTTCTTGCAAAGTCAAAGGGATCTTTGAAGAAACGATCTTGAGTCTTCTTCTTTTTGCTCTTTCTTCGCCTGGCTGATTCCACTTTGCTGAGAGCATTGTGTTTGGCCTTCAGATCTTTCCAGAGTTCCAGGAGCCCTTGCTTCTCGAATTCTGAGGCAGTTTTCATTCGCTTTTTAAGCTTCCTTTTCTCCCTCCGGATGCTCTCCATCTGTTGCTGTCTTCTGGATTTCTGGGGAGGCGTTTTTGTCTTTGGCTGCTTCACTCCATAAGTGTCCCTGCAGATAGAGTATATGATGTCTCCGTATGTGTCAAGTTTGTGTTCCAGCGTACTGTTCCCTATTAGCGCATTCAGCTTAAGGACAAGTTCCTCATCTAATTTCTCCCATTGTTCTTTTGCACCGGCAGGCGGCAAATTGAGTTTTCCACGTTTGGCGTTAAGAGCTTGTGCAAAATCCGCATCAGAACCGTCAGCGTGGATGTCCTTGGCACTATGGTTTAATTCCTGGCCTTGGTCATCCAACGTCTCACCTGCTATCGCAGTGCGCTGCTGCTGGTTCGTATGTGTCTTCAAACAGCCCATTTTTGTCCTGTGGATCTTCATGCCGCGTTTGGTGGTGAATCTCCTTCCACACGCACACGGAAATTCCAACTGGTCATCAATCATGGTCCGTTGTGCGTTTCCAGTCGTGATGGAGTCAGTGCCGATGGATTCATCATTCTCTCCCCCTTTCGGTGAATCCTGGGAGCATCTTTCATTTGTAGTCTAGTGTAGTGTAGTGTAGTGTAGTGTAGTGTAGTGTGGTGTGGTGCAATGCAGTGTAGTGTGGTGTGGTGTGGTGTGGTGTAGTGTAGTGTAGTGTGGTGTGGTGTGGTGTGGTGTGGTGTAGTGTAGTGTGGTGTGGTGTAGTGTAGTGTGGTGTGGTGTGGTGTGGTGTAGTGTGGTGTGGTGCAGTGTAGTGTGGTGTGGTGTGGTGTGGTGTGGTGTGGTGTAGTGTAGTGTAGTGTGGTGTGGTGTGGTGTGGCAAACTCAAACAGTGGTGATGATAAACAAAAAACAAACAAACAAACAAAACACCGAAAACAAAAAAACAAAAACAAAACAGGTGTTGTTAAGTCTGTTTTCGTGTTACCATTTTTGATTGAACGCTGCCAACCACAAACTTCAGACAGAATCCAGTCTCTGTACAGACTTCGACTAAGCCAAGTAGAAAATAATGCTGAAAACTGACCTCAGAAATCGCCATGTTTATCTTTCCACAGGTCTTTGCTCTTATACTGTATGATCCCTCAGCTCTGTCTTCGTCCTAAGTCTAAGCTTGCTCAGTTGAAAGTCAAACAAAGCAAGATAAAAGCAAGATAATCCCAATGACGTCAAAGCTAGACATGGTAAAGTCAAATGAAGTATACTGACAGTCATCATCATCAAGTGTCCTGCCGCATGGCATTGGCGATCATGACCCTCCGTATGCATCTATTCCTTGTCGCCGCAAGCACATCTTCCACCCTCTCTGTCCTCAGCCACCCTGTGAGTCCGTCCAATGTGTTCTCGCTGGGTCTACCTGGTGCTCTCTTTCCCTCCAGCTTTCCTGTTATGATCAGGTGCTCTAATTCCCCTTTCCGACAGTCTGCCTGAAAAATGCCTCGGTCCTAAGGCACAGATAAAGAGGTACAGATCAAAGTCCACGATCTTAGTCCAACAAATATTGCAATCCAGTTGTGAGGCACGTTGTGGTGGTCATTAGGTGTTAGGTGTTACCGTTCCTAGTGTTGCTGTTGTTGCTCTTTGTTTTGTTTTGGCTGTTTTCTTGATTATGTTTTTCCTTCTTTATCATCTGTGTAATATACCCACAATGTGTTTGTCTTTGTATCATATTGTTTTATCAATGGAACCCACCTGGACTCTGCAAATGACAAGCAGCTGGCAATGAATTCAGGAACCAGAGGTCAGAAAGTAACAGACGGTAACAGGTTGTCAGTTAAACTTCAACTTTGACCAGAACCAATCTATCATCTGTCATAGTCTTCACAAGTAAGTCTTCTGGAACTTAGTACCACAGTGAATGATGCATCATCAGCTGTCAGTCAAGGAGACATTTTCATTTGTTTGAGTTGTCCAGTCTGAATTTATTATACATGCTGTGTGTGTATGCATGTGTTTTGTTTGTTTGTTTGTTTGTTTGTTTGTTTGTGTGTGTGTGTGTGTGTGTGTGTGTGTGTGTGTGTGTGTGTGTGTGTGTGTGTGTGTACGTATGTATTTGTGGTTGTGAAACAGGTACAGACACAGACAGGCAGATAGTATAGATCATTATGTTAACATACATGAATGCACACAAGCAT
>CM060314.1:96550334-96552834 GCA_030674185.1 Monoplex corrugatus | reverse complement strand
TCATGAGAATTCTAAATTACAGACTCAAAACTATATATTATTCATTAATGTTTTTCGTCAATATCAACGTCCTTTCTTTAGATTAAAATGTGTGTTTTGCTACTAAATGTCAAATTATACCATATTCTGTAGGCAGCGTTCTTACCAACAAATGCCTATCAATTTACATCAGGAAGAGAGTTTTTGAATGTTACATAGAACCGATACTGTTGTACGATTGTGAGGCGTGGACAGTCAACACGCAAAGTCAGAACAAAATTGAGGCAAATGAAATGTGGTTTCTAAAAAGAATGTTGAGAGTTCCATGGACAGCAACAACCACGTAAAAACAATATCCAATGAAAATAGAATGAGAAAGCGTGTTTAAATCACAAAACAAGGCAAGCCCAACTGTTTACACCAACTGACCTTTATCACGCGCTCACTACAGACAACAAAGAACGAAACACACAAAACCTATGTAGAAAACAATAACAGAATTTCCCAGATTAAGTGCCTTATAAATATCATTATTGTTATTATTAAGTGCCTTATAAATATCATTATTGTTATTATTAAGTGCCTTAAAAGTATCATTATTGTTATTATTAAGTGCCTTATAAATATCATTATTGTTATTATTAAGTGCCTTATAAATATCATTATTGTTATCATTAAGTGCCTTATAAATATCGCTATTGTTATTATTAAGTGCCTTATAAATATCGTTATTGTTATTATTAAGTGCCTTATAAATATCATTATTGTTATTATTAAGTGCCTTATAAATATCATTATTGTTATTATTAAGTGCCTTATAAATATCATTATTGTTATTATTAAGTGCCTTATAAATATCATTATTGTTATTATTAAGTGCCTTATAAATATCGCTATTGTTATTATTAAGTGCCTTATAAATATCGCTATTGTTATTATTAAGTGCCTTATAAATATCGTTATTGTTATTATTAAGTGCCTTATAAATATCATTATTGTTATTATTAAGTGCCTTATAAATATCATTATTGTTATTATTAAGTGCCTTATAAATATCGTTATTGTTATTATTAAGTGCCTTATAAATATCGTTATTGTTATTATTAAGTGCCTTATAAATATCGTTATTGTTATTATTAAGTGCCTTATAAATATCGTTATTGTTATTATTAAGTGCCTTATAAATATCATTATTGTTATTATTAAGTGCCTTATAAATATCATTATTGTTATTATTAAGTGCCTTATAAATATCATTATTGTTATTACTATTGTGTGCAAGGCCAAACATTGTTGTAAACGAAACTTCTTGTATAGTTTCTCACTTAACTGATTTCAACTATTCCAGCACATACTTTGAGATCTCCTATTGTATCCATCGCCAGCTGATAACACATAATGTATCCATCACCAGCTGATAACACATAATGTATCCATCACCAGCTGATAACACATAATGTATCCATCACCAGCTGATAACACATAATGTATCCATCACCAGCTGATAACACATAATGTATCCATCACCAGCTGATAACACATAATGTATCTATCACAATCTGATAACAATACAAACGAGAAACTGATTGAGAGCTACAACAACAAAAAGGCCCATAAACTGCAGTGAGTACTTAATGGTAAGAATGCATTACGCTAGAAAAAGGTACGTGTGCATTAGAATAAGCTACATGTGCATTATGCTAGAAAAAGGTACGTGTGTAAATTTTAAAAGGTGCGTGTGCATTATGCTATAAAAAGGTACGTGTGCATTAGAGAAAGGTAGGTGTGCATTATGTTAGAAAAAGGTAGGTGTGCATTATGCTAGAAAAAGGTAGGTGTGCATTAGAGAAAGGTAGGTGTGCATTATGTTAGAAAAAGGTAGGTGTGCATTATGCTAGAACAAGGTAGGTGTGCATTAGAGAAAGGTAGGTGTGCATTATGTTAGAAAAAGGTAGATGTGCATTATGATAGAAAAAGGTACGTGTGCATTATGTTAGAAAAAGGTAGGTGTGCATTATGTTAGAAAAAGGTATGTGTGCATTATGATAGAAAAAGGTACGTGTGCATTATGCTAGGGAAAGGTATGTGTGCATTATGATAGAAAAAGGTAGGTGTGCATTATGCTAGGAAAGGTACGTGTGCATTATGATAGAAAAAGGTATGTGTGCATTATGCTAGAAAAAGGTACGTGTGCATTATGATAGAAAAAGGATACGTGTGCATTATGATAGAAAAAGGTATGTGTGCATTATGATAGAAAAAGGTATGTGTGCATTATGATAGAAAAAGGTATGTGTGCATTATGATAGAAAAAGGTATGTGTGCATTATGTTAGAAAAAGGTATGTGTGCATTATGATAGAAAAAGGTATGTGTGCATTATGATAGAAAAAGGTACGTGTGCATTATGATAGAAAAAGGTATGTGTGCATTATGCTAGAAAAAGGTATGTGTGCATTATGCTAGGAAAAGGTACGTGTGCATTATGATAGAAAAAGGTATGTGTGCATTATGCTAGGAAA
>CM060314.1:96522834-96542834 GCA_030674185.1 Monoplex corrugatus | reverse complement strand
GTTAGGAACAAACGTAGAAGTGACGAAGACGTCGAAACATGACGGTAGAGGGTGAAACAGACGTAGAAAAACAGAGTCAGAAAAGACAGGTATAAGGGAAACAGACGCAGGAAAAATGAGAAAAGGTGAAAAAAGGTAGACGAGTAAAAACAGGGTAGGTGAAACAAACAGAAACATGAGGAACACAGGTAGAAAAAGGGGTAGATGGAAAAGACAGGGTAAGAACCATGACGTAGAAAATTGAACAGACAATGAGAGGGTGTAAGATCAAGACGACGGTGAAATGAAGAGGAAATTCAACTGTAGGACCTGAACCGTCGAAAATCAAGTAACCCAGCAGTGTCACAGGAAAGCAGTTCAAAGAAAATTGACGTGATGGTGAACATGACAGGGTAAGGAACAGACGTCAGGAAAAATGACGTGTGAAGCGCAGAATAAAGGAACAGATCTCCAAAAGACGTAGATGGGTGAAGCACTGGGTGAGGAACACGACATCAGTAAAGACAAATGTGAAACAAGAAGTGGATTGAACACAGATTCAAAAATAACGTGATCAGGGAACATACAGGTGTGATGCTATGTCAGATACACGGGTCGGTGACAGACAATGAGCGATATGTAACCTAATCCTGTCCAGCGTCAAATGCCAGCCTTCATCACAATAGATAGCCACAACAGAACGATTAGCGTCGGCTCGCACTGCAGCACACAACACATCATGTACAATAAACAGCGCCTAAAAGCACAAGACACACACGCATAGACAGGTGATAGCACTCTATGACCACGGAGTCTATGTAAAATTATGTTATGTCAAGTATGTTACCATTTTGAGTAGTATGTGTTTATAAAAACACGATACAGTGCTATATAATAGCCGTAGTCTTATATAAAAAGTGTGGTAGTGAGCGAAGATTACACATAGATAGGTCATCAGATAGATACGATACGGAAGATAACACAATGAGATAAGGAGTAGATGTAGTAGTAGAGATAGATGTAGACGACCGCAACCTCACTATAATTACGTACTATATCGGACGTCCGTGACATGCACACGAGTCGTTGTAATAGAACACATCTTAATAGCATATATTGTAGTGTATGTGTTGTATGTATGTATGTGTGTGTTGTGTGTATGACAGCTGCGCACGAGCACTGGGTATACATGTTAGAATCTCTACTATATATATAATGTGATAGTTTATTCTTATTATTAACATATCTAATAAAAGATATTAGATAGATAGTGATGAGTGTAGATTAGTAGTGGTGTAGTGTGTGTGTGAGTGTGTGTTGTGTGTTGTTGTAGATAGTAGTAAAGTGTTAGTTATGTGTTTAAGAAATAGATGATCTAGATACAGACATATATAATAGATAATAATAATAAACAGATAATAGATAATAATAGATAGATAAATGTATAGATGTAGATAGTGGTATGTTAGTGTCTCTGTGTGTGAATGGTAGTGTGTGTGTGTGTTTGGTGGGGGGGGGACGGAGGGTGTAGAAATACCCGAGTGACATGTGCGCAAAGAGGAGGGGGGGGCAGAAGAGACTGACTGACAGACTGACGATAAAACTAGGCTGACAAGACTGACTGACAGACAGAGAAGAGAGAGAGACAGAGAAACAGAATGACAGAACAGAGAAGAAGAAGAAGGAGCAGACGAAAGTGAAGTCAACCCTTTTTTTGAAATTCTGGCATTCTAACCTTTCTCAGTTACTATCGCTACGACTACTGCACGCCCATACTTTGATTAAAAACTGAAACTAAATGATGATAAAAGTGAAAATGTCACTTATTCTACCCCCTATTTAATACTTCCTCTCAGTAACACTGGCAATGCACACCTCAGAAACAGTTTGTGCAGCCTTTTTATTTGGTACAAACTAACATTGTCGCAACATATCAACGTGCAAAAATTGGGCATACTGCAATCAGGAACCAGGGAAAAAAGACACGAAAAAAGAATCAGAGCGCGTATTTAATGCAATACAACCAGACAAGACAGGCGCAAATTTTCGGCCAACTCTCTGTCAAGCGTAGACGTAAGATCACTAACGAACAAACACAAAATACAAAAATTAAGAGAAAAAGACTGAAACTCCCCTGCTGCACTAAATAGAGAAATTAGGAGAAAAAGATTTTAAATTTCCCTGCTGCTTCGTCAAGTGTGAAATCATATTTACGAGTTTCACTGGTTTCTACTTCACAATGGGTGCAGTCAAAAGAGTTGCTGGCTGTTCCATCTTGTCTGGTCACTAGACTGTTCCATCTTGTCTGGTCACTAGACTGTTCCATCTTGTCTGGTCACTAGACTGTTCCATCTTGTCTGGTCACTAGACTGTTCCATCTTGTCTGGTCACTAGACTGTTCCATCTTGTCTGGTCACTAGACTGTTCCATCTTGTCTGGTCACTAGACTGTTCCATCTTGTCTGGTCACTAGACTGTTCCATCTTGTCTGGTCACTAGACTGTTCCATCTTGTCTGGTCACTAGACTGTTCCATCTTGTCTGGTCACTAGACATGTTCCACTTTGTTCTGGCCACTGCACTGTTCTGTTTCTGGTCACAGACCTGTCCATCTAGTCAGAGGTCACATGACACAGTTCCATGGATTGGAAACGACTGTTTCATCTTGTCAGGATCATTAGGACTGTTCGCATCGTTCATTCGTCACTAGATTGCATTCATGTCTGTCACCTAGCTTTCATAGTATTCTGGTCAGCTAGACTGTTCCACTGCTGTCTGGTCATTAGACCTGATACGCATCATCTGGTTTAGACTGGCTGTTGTTGGTAGTTCAAGAGTGTTCCATTTGCTAGCTGTCCTAGACAATGCAATGTTTTCGTGCACGCTTGTGTTGGGCCATCACATTCCACTCGTTACATGTATCTTCACAGCCACACCACATCCCATTAAAACAGAGGTCACCATGACACAAGGACCATGAGAATAGGAGAACGACTGTTTTCATATTGCTGCGAAGACCGACATTAGACATGACAGTGATGACGCTATGCAGTTCCATTCCAGTCAGAGACTGCATGACAGGGCTGTACTCTTACGCTTGCTTTCATAGTATATCCTGGCGTCAGCTAGACCCGGTAGATACAGACACCTGCTGTTTTGGTGGGAAAATTTGAGCAACACCCCTCGGAACGCATCAATCAAATGGTTTAGACTGGACTGTGTGGTGGTAGTTTCCCAAGGAGTATGTAGCATGTTGAACTACAGACATATCCCTATACAATGTAAAATGTTCAACTACGGGTGGAGCCGTGTGGGGCCAGACATATCCCTGTACAATGTAAATCATCAACAGACAAGTTTCCCAACCCACAACATCCCATACTGCCTCGTTGACTGTAGACTTTTGCATCGTTTATTGTTGTCATTACTATTAAATTCTTCGTCCACACACATTCGAAAAAGCTCTCTAAAAATTCAGAAGTCTGTAGCTAGGCTCATTTTAGTCAAGCAACATGATCAACTGTAAACAATTCCTTAACGAACATCATTGGCTGGCAAACAGAGAAGAGGATTCAACATCTTCTGTCTTCTCTGCTTTCAGACCGTCACACGACAGGCACCATAGTGAAGTGGGGCAACTTGGGACTGTCAGTCGGAAGGTCCAGGGTTCGATCGTCTATCACCTGCGCCAGTGGATAAAAGGGTACATTTGTTTTCCGATCTCTCAGGTCAACATATGTACAGACCTTCAGTGCTAACCTCTTTCGTGTGTATACGCATATGTGACCCCCCACCACGAAATCAGTCTTAACTAGCATTTTGGGCATTTTGAGATATACATATCACTGGAAAGTGTACGTTCTGCTGATTATTTTGGTACTTGAATAAAGCTTGTATCAAAAAAATATAGAAGTTATGTATGTCAGTTGTATGACGGACATTTTGAGAAAACGGCCTCTGAACTTTTTGTGTGCTCTTCTACACATTTTCCTTCAATTTCTTTCTTTAGTGGCTTTGACCCAGTTTGTTTCTAATTTTCGCTGTCATTATCTGAAAGGTGCACCAAAGAGCTTTCCATCAGTATATTACATGTGCAGGTACTGTACAGGTTACGGTTCATAATAAGAGACAAAAATAGGTACTTTTGCTAGGAAATTGCGTTCTTTCTGCTGCGATCAGGGCATTAAAATACCGATTTAAATTGATTAATAATTTTTCAAAAATAAAAACTTCTGCGTGGGATAGAATTTTGTCTACAGAAATCAATTTTGAGAAAAAGTCAAAACACCCCAGATAGACCCTCAGTCATCTTTTCAGCTCCTAGTGCTGTTCGACTGATTGCGAGTTAAGACTGATTTCGTGGTGGGAGGTCACAAATAGCATATGAAACATGCACGTTGAAGATCAACAAGTCATATCAGTGGTTGGTTTGAGGAAACATGAAAATACCCAGCATGCATACCCAGAAAGGTTGATATGTACACAGTGTAATTACAAGCCATAAGGTTGATATGTATACAGTGTAATAACAAGCCATAAGGTTGATATGTACACAGTGTAATAACAAGCCATAAGGTTGATATGTATACAGTGTGATAACAAGCCAAAAGGTTGATATGTATACAGTGTAATAACAAGCCAAAAGGTTGATATGTACACAATGTGATAACAAGCCATAAGGTTGATATGTACACAGTATGATAACAAGCCAAAAGGTTGATATGTACACATGTGATAACAAGCCAAAAAGGTTGATATGTACTACAGTGTAATAACAAGCCAAAAGGTTGATATGTACACAGTAGATATTAAGCCAAAAGGTTGATATGTACACAGTGTAATAACAAGCCAAAAGGTTGATATGTACACAGTGTATAACAAGCCAAAAGGTTGATATGTATACAGTGTAATAACAAGCCAAAAGGTTGATATGTATACAGTGTAATAACAACCATAAGGTTGATATGTACACAGTATGATAACAAGCCAAAAGGTTGATATGTAACAGTGTAATAACAAGCCGAAAGGTTGATATGTATACAGTGTAATAACAAGCCAAAAGGTTGATATGTATACAGTGTAATAACAAGCCAAAAGGTTGATATGTAACAGTGTGATAACAAGCCATAAGGTTGATATGTACACAGTATGATAACAAGCCAAAAGGTTGTATGTATACAGTGTGATAACAAGCCAAAAGGTTGATATGTATACAGTGTAATAACAAGTCAAAAGTGATATGTATACAGTGTATAACAAGCCAAAAGTTGATATGTACACAGTGTGATAACAAGCATAATGGTTGATAGTATACAGTGTGATACAAGCAAAAGTGATATGTAACATGTAATAACAAGCCAAAGGTGAAGTACACAGTGTGATAACAGCCAAAAGGTTGATATGACACAGATGAAACAACCAAAGGTTGATAGTATACAGTGTAATAACAAGCCAAAAGTTGATAGTACACCAGTATGTAACAAGCCAAAGTTGAAATGTATACAGTGTAATAACAAGCCAAAAGGTTGATATGTATACAGTGTAAACAAGCCGAAAAGGTTGATATGTCACAGTGATTACAAGCCAAAAGGTTGATATGTATACATGTAATAACAGCCAAAAGGTTGAAGTGTAGACATGTAAACAAGCAAATGGTGATATGTACCAGTATGTACAAGCCATAAGGTGATAGTATACAGTGTAATACAAGCCAAAAGGTTGATATGTATACAATGTAATAACAAGCCAAAAGTTGATATGTATACAGTGTAATAACAAGCCAAAGGTTGATATGTACACAGTGTGAACAAGCCATAAGTTGATATGTATACAATGTAATAACAAGCCAAAAGTTGATATATCAGTGTAAAACAAGCCAAAAGGTTGATATGTATACAGTGTGATAACAAGCCATAAGGTTGATATGTTATACAGTGATAACAACCAAAAGTTGATATGTATACGTGTAAAACAAGCCAAAGTTGATATGTAACATGTAATAACAAGCCAAAGGTGATATGTAAACAGTGTAATAACAAGCAAAAGGTTGAATGTATACAGTGTAATAACAAGCCAAAGGTTGATTTAACAGTGTGATAACAAGCCAAGGTTGATATGTATACAGGTGATAACAAGCAAAGGTTGATATTATACATGTAATAACAAGCAAAAGGTTGATATGTATACATGTGATAACAAGCCATAAGGTTGATATGTACACAGTATGATAACAAGCCAAAAGGTTGATATGTATACAGTGTGATAACAAGCCAAAAGTTGATATGTATACAGTATGAAACAAGCCAAATGGTGTATGTATACAGTGATAACAAGCCAAAGGTTGATATGTATACAGTGTAATAACAAGCCAAAGGTTGATATGTATACAGTGTGATAACAAGCCAAAAGGTTGATATGTATATCGTGTAATAACAAGCCAAAGGTATATGTATACAGTTAATAACAAGCCAAAAGGTTGATATGTATACAGTGTAATAACAAGCCAAAAGGTTGATATGTATACAGTGTAATAACAAGCCAAAAGGTTGATATGTATACAGTATGATAACAAGCCAAAAGGTTGATATGTATACAGTGTGATAACAAGCCAAAAGGTTGATATGTATACAGTGTGATAACAAGCCAAAAGGTTGATATGTATACAGTATGATAACAAGCCAAAAGGTTGATATGTATACAGTGTAATAACAAGCCAGAACAAAATTGAGGCAGCCGAGATGTTGTTTCTAAAAAGAATGCTGAGAGTTCCATGTACAGCAAAGAAAACAAACGAGACAGTCTTGATGGAGGCAGACACAAGAAAATCATCCATAAGGAAGATTAAGAAAAGATAGGCAACATTTATAGGTCATTTTATGAGGAAATGGAAATTAGAGCACCTGGTTACAACAGGAAAGCTGGAGGGAAAGAGAGCACCAGGTAAACCCAGGGAGAAAATATTGGACGGACTTGCAGAGTGGCTGAGGACAGAGAGGGTGGAAGATGTTCTTGCGGCAACAAGAGACAGATGCATGTGGAGGGCCATCATCGCCAACGCCATGTGGCGAGGCACTTGATGATGATGATGATGATGATGTAATAACATACCGTTTGAGCAGTGTGGGCAAAAGCAATATGCATATATACAACCATGAACATCTGGAGCACCACTCTGTTGTATCTATGTGTACACGTGCTTGTGTGTTTGCGTGACGTACATCTTCAACATTTGTTGTACTGAAAAAGAAGAGAAAAAAAGAGGGAATAAACACGAGAAAGTAAGACAGACTGTAAAACACCATTCCAGTTAACATATAGCATTTTGTTCACCCATCAACAATGCTTTATTTACGTTTACGTTTACTGTCTCCCATGCTGATCTATCCTCCATCACAGTTGTAGCTCTCCATCTCCTGACAAAGTTGTTGGCGCTTGTTCAAACAAACACAAAGTATCACTGACAGACAGATGGCCCGCTCCTGCTTAGACAACATGATGACTATTTTCAGCTTCCCGGGTCTCAAATTCTGAGCCCAGCATGGCTGGCAGACAGCAGCTTTGTAAGAGTCAAGTTCCTCACTCTTGTTCTGACTCCTCTTCTGTCTGTTTCTGTCTGACGATCCGTTTCCTAACACAGATGTGTTATGTGTTATTAGCTGAGATTACAAACAAACGCCCTTGGAAAGACAGCCGACTTAATCATGCTCTGAACTCTGCCAGGATTCTTTTGATTCGTGTCGTCTGATGTTCTGAACCTCACAAAGGCAGCACACGAAAAGGTGACAGAACCAATATGAAGATGCGTAACTTGTGTTCCACGTTAATGATTACAAAACTGTTTGTACGTACTTTCCAATGTAGATAATGGCAACAAGACTCACTGGTATGTGAGAGGTCAGACATAAGAACAAGGATGTAGAAATTGTCTAAATGTTTAATTTCAGGATACACACACGCACGCACGCACACACACACACACACAACATATATACACACATACATACATACATACATACGGCAACACACATTACATACATACACACATACATACACACATACAAATACATACATACTACTAAACATACATACATACATACATAATACACACATACATACATACATACATGCATACATACATACACACATATATACATACAACACATACATACATACATACATACACACATACATACATACATACATACATACATACATAACATCATACATACATACACACATAATAAACACACATACATACATACATACATACAACACACACATACATACATACATACATACAAACATACATACATACATACATACAACCATACATACACACATACATACATACATACATACATACATATACCCATACAATACACACATACATACATACATACATACATACATACACCGATACATACACACATACATACAACATACATACACACATACATACATACATACACACACATACATACACACAAATACATACATACATACACACATACATACATACATACAACACACATACAACACATACATACACACATACATACATACATACATATAACATACATACATTACTAAAACACTTAAATAGACATAATCAAAGACACACCACACACATACACACTACATAACAACGTACATCATACATACATAGACATGCAAGTGTTTGGCGTCAACAACAATGTAACAACAATGTAACAACAATGTAACAACAATGTAACAACAATGTAACAACAATGTAACAATCATGTAGCCAACAAATAAGCTGCCTGTATGTGTGTATCTGTTGCATCTGTTCCCGTCACAATTTCTGACACTCCATTTCTTGACAACCCACCGTTTCTTGCTACACCCAAACACACATACAGTATCTGTGACAGGCATCTGTGTGTGTGTGTGTGTGTGTGTGTGTGTGTGTGTGTGTGTGTGTGTGTGTGTGTGTGTGTGTGTGTGTGTGTGTATGTGTGTGTGTTTGTGTGTGTGTGTGTGTGTTGTGTGTGTGTGTGTGTGTGTGTGTGTGTGTGTTGTGTTTGTGTGTTGTGTGTGTGTGTGTGTGTGTTGTGTTGTTTGTGTGTGTGTGTTTTGTGTTGTTGTGTGTGTGTGTGTGTGTGTGTGTGTTTGTGTGTGTGTGTGTGTGTGTGTGTGTGTGTGTGTGTGTGTGTGTTTTGTGTGTGTGTTTGTGTGTGTGTGTGTGTGTGTGTGTGTGTGTGTGTGTGTGTGTGTGTGTGTGTTTGTGTTGTGTGTGTGTGTGTTTGTGTGTGTGTGATGTGTGTGTGTGTGTTGTGTTTGTGTGTGTGTGTGTGTTTTGTGTTTGTGTTGTGTGTGTTTGTGTGTGTTGTGTGTGTGTGTGTGTGTGTGTGTGTGTTGTGTGTGTGTGGGTGTGTGTTGTGTTTGTGTGTGTGTGTGTGTGTGTGTGTGTGTGTGTGTGTGTGTGTGTTTGTGTGTGTGTTTGTGTGTGTGTGTGTGTGTGTGTGTGTGTTGTTGTGTGTGTGTGTGTGTGTTGCGTGTGTTATGTGTGTGTGGTGTGTTGTGTGTGTGGTATGTGTGTGTGTGTGTGTGTGTGTGTGTGTGTGTGTGGTGTGTGTGGTATATTGTGTGTATGTGTGTGTTAGTTGTGTGTGATGTGTGTGTGTGGATGTGGTGTGTGCGGTGGTGTGTCTGTGGTATGTGTGTGCATGGTGCTGTGTGTGTATGTGTGTGTGCCGTGTGTGTGGTGTATGTGTGTACGTGTATGGGATCTGTATGTGTGTGTGTATTGTAGTGTTGTGCAACGCGCGTAGTGTGTGTGTACTCCATCTGCCTCCAACAGTGGTGATCCTCCACCCTCAAAGCACACAGACCTTGCTGGATTCCAACAAACACGTGGTATCTTTTGACAGACGCACGCGCACTTCAGTGACGTTTTCATCTCATTACCTTAAAGTCTGAGCCAGCACATGGTAGACAGAGACAGAGACACAGAGACGGAGAGACAAACAGACAGACAGAGACAGAGACGAAGAGACAAACAGACAGAGACAGAGACACAGAGACGGAGAGACAAAAGACAGAGACACAGAGACGGAGAGACAAACGACAGAACAGAGACACAGAGACGAGAGACAGACAGACAGAGACAGAGACACAGAGACGGAGAGCAAACAGACAGAGACACAGAGACGGAGAGACAAACAGAGACACAGAGACGGAGAGACAAACAGACAGAGACAGAGACACAGAGACGGAGAGACAACATAGACGAGACTAGAGACGAGAGTCAACAGACGAGAGACAACAGACAGAGACAGACGGAGACACAGAGACGGACGAGAAAGAGACAGAGACAGAGACACAGAGACGAGACAACAGACGGACAGAGACACAGAGACGAGAGACAAAACAGGACTAGAGAAGAGACACAGACGGACGACAAACAGACAGAGACACAGAGCGGAGAGACAACAAGCAGAGACAGAGAAAGAACGAGACAGAGACAAATACAGACAGAGAAGAAACAGAGAGAGAGACAAATACAGACGAAAAGAAACAGAGACGGAGAGACAAATAACAGACAGAGAAAGAAACAGAGACGGAGAGACAAATTACAGACAGAGAAAGAACACGAGAGAAACAGACAGAGACAGAGACACAGAGACGAGGACAGACAGAGAAAGAGACAGAACACGAGACGAGAGACAACAGCAGAGACAAAACACGAGACGGAGAGACAACAGAAAGACAGAGACACAGAACGGAAGACAAAAGACAGAGACAGAGACACAGAGACGAGAGACAAATTACAGACAGAGAGAAACAGAGACAGAGACACAGAGACGGAGAGACAGACAGAGACAAGAGACAGAGACACAGAGACGGAGAGACAACAACAGAGACGACCAGAACGGAGAGACAAAAACAGACAGAGAAGAAACAGAGAGAGAAACAAAGAGACGGAGAGACAAACAGACAGAGACAGAGACACAGAGACGGAGAGACAGAGAAAGAGACAGAGAACAGAGACGAGAGACGAACAGACAGAGACAGAGAAAGAGACAGAGACACAGAGACAGAGAGACAAACAGACAGAGACAGAGACGGAAAAGACAGAGACACAGAGACGGAGAGACAAACAGACAGAGAAAGTGACAGAGACAAAGACACAGACACAGAGACGGAGAGATAAAACAGAACAGAGACGGAGACATAGAGACAGGAGAACACAGAGAGACAGGAGAGAGAAACAGACAGAGAACAGAGACAGAGACGAGAGACACAGAGACACAAGGAGACACGAGACACAGAGACAGAGACAAAAGAGACAAACAGAGACAGAGACAGAGAAAGAGACAGAGACAGAGACGGAGAGACAGAACAGACAGAGACAGAGACAGAAGAAAGAGACAGAGACACAGAGACGGAGAGAAACAAGACAGAGACAAGAGACGAGACACAGAGACAGAGAGAGAACAGACAGAGACAGAGACAGAGAAAGAGACACAGAGACAGAGCAGACACAGAGACAGAGACAGAGACAGAGAGAGACAAACAGAGACAGAGAAAGAAAAGACAGAGACACAGAGACGGAGAGACAACAGGAGAACAGAGACACAGAGACAGAGAAACGACAGAGACAGAGACACAGAGACGGAGAGACAACAGAGACAGAGACACAGAGACGGAGAGACGAACAGAGACAGAGAACACAGGACGAGAGACAGAGACACGAGACGGAGAGACAGAAGACACAGAGACGGAGAGACACAGAGACAGAGACACAGAGACGAGAGACAGAGACACAGAGACGGAGACAGACAGAAGACACAGAGACGGAAAGCAGACGAACAGAGACAGAGACACAGAAGGACAGAGACAAGAGACAGAGACACAGAGACGGAGAGAACAGGACAACAGAGACGGAGAGACAGAGACACAGAGACGGAGAGACGAACAGAGGACAGAGACACAGAGACGGAGAGACAGAACCCAGAGACAGAGACACAGAGACGAGAGACAAACAGACAGAGACAGAGACAGAGAACAGAGACAGGGAGACACAGAGACGCGGCAAAAACAAAAAGAGACAGAGAAAGAGACAGAGACACAGAGACGGAGAGATAAACAGAGACAGAGACATAGAGACGGAGACACAGAGACAGAGAGAGAACAGACAGAGACAGAGACAGAGAAAGAGACACAGAGACACAGACACAGAGACAGAGACAGAGACAGAGAGACAAACAGAGACAGAGAAAGAGACAGAGACACAGAGACGGAGAGACAAACAGACAGAGACAGAGAAAGAGACAGAGACACAGTGACGGAGAGACGAACAGAGACAGAGACACAGAGACGGAGAGACGAACAGAGACAGAAACACAGAGACGGAGAGACAGAGACACGGAGACGAGAGACAAAGACACAGAGACGGAGAGACGAACAGAGACAGAGACACAGAGACGTAGAGACAGAGACACAGAGACGGAGAGACAAAGACACAGAGACGGAGAGACGAACAGAGACAGAGACACAGAGACGGAGAGACAAGGACACAGAGACGGAGAGACAGAGACACAGAGACGGAGAGACAGAGACACAGAGACGGAGAGACGAACAGAGACAGAGACACAGAGACGGAGAGACGAACAGAGACAGAGACACAGAGACGGAGAGACAAACAGACAGAGACAGAGACAGAGACACAGAGCAGGGAGACACACGTGTTTCGCGTCAAAACAAAAATGTAACACTCATGTAACAATCATCTAGCCAACAATTGAGCTCGCTGTATCTTTGTGCATCTCATGACCTGAAAGTCTGAGGCAGCCATGGCAGACAGACAGCTGGGCAAATAAGGTGAAGAGGCCGTCCTGTTGTCTGCTGTTTTCAAGAAGAAAATGATACCAATTATGCCCTGTGCCTGTGTGTTGACAGTGATAATCTTGTCTTTGTGTTGTTGGTGTCGAGAAGACTGCTAGTTTGTGCCATATCTGTTGTATCTCTGTTCCACCACCCATCACTCTTGAGATTCTCTGTGTCTTGACAAACAGGCAAGTGACTGGAACTCAAACATACACAAAATTGTCTTTAAAAACAGTAGGCCAGATCTCGCTGTGTGTGTGTGTGTGTGTGTGTGTGTGTGTGTGTGTGTGTGTGTGTGTGTGTGTGTGTGTGTGTGTGTGTGTGTGTGTGTGTGTGGTGTGTGTGTGTGTGTGTGTGTGTGTGTGTGTGTGTGTGTGAATCATCTGCGGTAACTGTTTTGACCTTTTCAGTGCTTACATTCTGAATTGCGAACAGTAAACAGACAGAAAGAGACAGAAGGTGAAAGAGATGATGTTATTCTCTACTCTGCTATAGTTGATAAGAGAAGGACAACAAGGCAGCAGAAATGTGCCTGTATTATCTAGCCAATCTAACTAAATGTAAACGTGACCTGCCAGCACGAAGTCGGTCTTAACTAGCATTTTAGGTATTTTGAGATATACATATTGCTGGAAAGTGTACATTCTACTGATTATTTTGGTACTTGAATAAAGCTTGTACTCAAAGAAAATGTAGAAGTTATGTATGTCTAAAGTTATTAAATTGTGTGACGGCCATTTTGAGAAAACAGCCTGTAAAGTTTTTGTGTTCTCTCCTACACATTTTCCTTAAATTTCTTTATTTAGTGGCTTTGACCCAGTTCGTTTCTAATTTCAGCTGTCATTATCTCAAAGGTACACCAAAGAGCTTTCCGTCAGTATATTACATGTGTGGGTACTGTACAGGTTACGGTTCATAATAATAAGTAGGCTACTTTTGGTAGGAAACTGTTTTTTTTTCTGCTGCGATCAGTGCATTAAAATACCGATTTAAATAGATTAATAATTTTTTTTTTCAAGAAAAAAATTTCTATGGTGGATAGATTATAGTCTACAGAAATCAATTTTGAGAAAAAGTCAAAACACCCCAGATAGACCTTCAGTCACCTTTTCAGCTCCTAGTGCTGTTCAGCTGACTGCGAGTTAAGACTGATTTCGTGGTGGGAGGTCACAAATAATTATCTTTTCTTGTCATTGTACGGCTTTGATTTGTGATATATCATTTGGACCTCTGTCCCACACATTTATAGGCCATTTTATGAGGAAAGAAGAATTGGAGCACCTGGTCACAACAGGAAAGCTGGAGGGAAAGAGAACACCAGGTAGACCCAGGGAGAAAATATTGGACGGACTTGCAGGGTGGCTGAGGACAGAGAGGGTGGAAGATGTACTTGCAGGAACAAGAGAGAGATACATATGGAGGGCCATGATCGCTAACGCCTTATGGCAGGGCACTTGATGATGATGATATATATAATGTATGTATGAATGAATCTATATATGTATATAGGTATGTATACTTGTATGTATGTATATTTGTATGTATGTATGTATGTATGTATGTATGTATGTGTGTGTGCATGTCTGTATGTATGTATATATGTATGCATTTATGTATGCATGTATGCATGTATACATGTATGTATGTATGTATTTATGTATGCATGTATGTATGTATGTATTTATGTATGCATGTATGTATGTATGTATTTATGTATGCATGTATGTATGTATGTATTTATGTATGCATGTATGTATGTATTTATGTATGCATGTATGTATGTATGTATTTATGTATGCATGTATGTATGTATGTATTTATGTATGCATGTATGTATGTATGTATTTATGTATGCATGTATGTATGTATGTATTTATGTATGCATGTATGTATGTATGTATATATGTATGCATGTATGCATGTATGTATGTATGTATTTATGTATGCATGTATGTATGTATGTATATATGTATGCATGTATGCATGTATGTATGTATGTATTTATGTATGCATGTATGTATGTATGTATATATGTATGCATGTATGCATGCATGCGTGTATGTATGTGTGTATGTGTGTATGTATGTATGTATGAATGTATGTGTGTATGTATGTATGTATGTATGTATGTATGTATGTATGTGCGTATGTGTGTATGTGTGTATGTGCGCATGTATGTATGTATGTATGCATGTATGTATGTATGTGTGTATGTGTGTATGTATGTATGTATGTATGTATGTATGTATGCATGCATGCATGTATGTATGTATGTGTGTATGTATGTATGTATGTATGTATGTATGTGTGTATGTATGTATGTATGTATGTATGTATGTATGTATGCATGTATGCATGTATGTATGTATGTATGTATGTATGTATGTATGTATGTGTGTATGTATGTATGTATGTATGTATGTATGTATGTATGTATGTATGTATGTTGTGTGTTGTATGTATGTATGTATGTATGTATGTATGTATGTATGTATGTGTGTGTGTATGTATGTATGTATGTATGTATGTATGTATGTATGTATGTATGTATGTGTGTGATGTATGTATGTATGTATGTTATGTATGATGTATGCATGTATGTATGTATGTATGTATGTATGTATGTATGTGTATGTATGTATGTATGTATGTATGTATGTATGTGTGTGTGTATTGTGTGTATGTATGTATGTATGTATGTATGTATGTATGTATGTGTGTGTGTATGTATGTATGTATGTGTGTGTGTGTATGTATGTATGTATATATTATGTGTATGTTTGTATGCATGTGTGTATGTATGCATGTAGGTATGTATGTATGTATGTATGTATGTATGTATGTATGTACATGTATGTATGCATGTATGTATGTATGTGTGTATGTATGTATGTATGTATGTATGTGTGTATGTATGTATGTATGTATGTATGTGTGTATGTATGTATGTATGTGTGTATGCATGTATGTATGTGTGTATGAATGTATGTATGTATGTATGTATGTATGTATGTATGTGTGTATGTATGTATGTATGTGTGTATGCATGTATGTATGTGTGTATGAATGTATGTATGTATGTACGAATGTATGTATGCATGTATGCATGTATGCATGTATGTATGTGTGTATGCATGTATGCATGTATGTATGGAAGTATGTATGTGTGTATGTATGCATGTATGCATGTATGCATGTATGTATGTGTGTATGCATGTATGCATGTATGTATGGAAGTATGTATGTGTGTATGTATGTATGTATGCATGCATGCATGTATGTATACATGTATGTATGTATGTATGTATATTTGTATGTATGTGTGTATGTATGTATGTATGTATGTCTCGAAAGGCTTTCCCGCATAATGTTCCGAGAAAACAGCAGAATATATTTTGTATTCACAACTTGACTGCCCGACGTGTTCATGTTGTATAAATCCATACCACTATACAACAAACAAACAACAATTAGCAGCAACCAGCAACTTCCAGTGTGAAAAATATTCTGTACATTCAAAACAAAAAACAAAAACATAACAAAAATACTTGTAAGATTGTATTCCGAATATACGTACTTTTCAAAGATTATTGAATAAGATTCAGACTAGAACAGTGTAATGCCAGAATGGACGGCTTTCATTTGTCCGTCTTTTAATGATCAATGGAATAACTATAAACCACTGTTTTCTTAATAGAGAACAAATTCATCTTTATGACGTGTTTGAAATCTTGATGTTCACTTTAAAATTTCCCATGTATGAAATATGTTTGTATTTGTTGTTGTTGTTGTCGTTGTTGTTGTTGTTGTTGTTGTTGTTGTTGTTGTTGTTGTTGTCTTCTGTATGTTGTATGTTGTCAGATGTCAGAAAAGTTCCTCTTGTGTGTATGAATTGAAGTTATGTTTTGTTACTATATTGTTTGTTGATGTCTATTCACTGTTAAAAAAATGAATTAAAAAAAAAACTAGCAGCTATTATTTCACAGTTGTCTGAAACTCAGGCAAACACATGGTATGCCAGACATTGTTCCTGCAGGAGTTTCATGAGGATTGTTCCCAACCCATCACAGTTCACATACTGAGCTGTGTCTGACAGGTACAAGGCAGAGATAAGATGAAAAGATGTGATCTGTGTTCTTTGCTGCTGAGGAAAACATTCTGTTTGCTACTTCAGGTCACAATAATTATACGGCTGTAGATAGTTGTGCCGGAGTACAGACGAGTGCTAGTTTGTACTGTGTTCATGTTGAGTGGTTAATAATTAACCCTTTGACTCCCACACCATATCCACCGACTTCGAAAACTTAACCCTTTGACTCCCTCACCCCATCCACCAGCTTCCTGCAGGAAGCTGGTGGATAGGGTGAGGAAGTCAAAGGGTTAAGTTTTTGCTTTGCTGGCTTGGTTTACAATGAAGGATGCTGGTGGACAGGGTGCGGGAGTCAGAGGGTTAACCCTTTCGCTGCTATGCCCTTTTTTAGCTCCGAAAACACTATTTGCCAGGCCATATTACATCACGGAGGGTAATAATTTTAAAAAAATTCTGACACAAAAACTACTCAATAAAAGTCCATAAAACTAATACTTTTCTGAAAGGTAATTGAATCCTCTATACACTGATCACAATTACACATCCATTCAACAGGACAGATGAAAGTTTATGTCCAATGAAACAGGATTTATTCTTTTTACACTATTCTAGACATGATATCATATAAGTATAAAAAAAGGGAAAAACAGTGAATAATAAAACTGAATTATTGTCAGAAAGCAAAAGAATGATAATGAAAAATGTATTTCCATACCTTCTGTCCAAGAAGAATCACAATCACCAAATACATGTTCATATCTACACACACACACTTTGCGACTCGAAAGAGTTTTCAGTGTCACTGTTGTTTTTTCTTTCTTTTTCTTTTTTTTTTTTTTTACAAATTTTGCAATAGCACATCACACAACACACAGATGAAAAATACATACACACACTGTGTCTACAAAGGGCATCAGTCAGCAACTAGTAGTTTTTCTTGGTGTGGTACGCCACGAAGCAAGGCTGCACACAAAGAGATGGGTTCGAAGGACAATATCCACACACAAAGTTGGTTTCTTTCCTGATGCCCCTCTTGCTGTACACCTTGCACCTCCTGCCAGAGGAAAGCTTTCTGACAGTCTTCTCCAGGGTAATAGGGAAGTTTGTCAAGCATCTCATTGTTGAGGAAGAGCCGGTAGTAGTCCACAGGTCTGTCCCCATCAGGCTGAATCTTCAGGCCAGGTTCCCCTGTGAACTGTGGAATATCTGGCTGGGTGTTGTTGGGTGGCACAAGGGGCTGGTCTAATACTGCACCTCTCCCTCTCTGCTGAGAAGCTCCCTGTCCCCTGCCTCTGGTCTCACAGTCTCTGGTACCACCTGTGGATATAAAAAAAAAATCAGGTTCACATCCTTGTGCTTGGAAACAACACACACACTCACACACACTCACACACACACACACACACACACACACACACACACACACACACACACACACACACACACACACAACACACACACTCTCTCTCTCTCTCTCTCTCTCTCTCTCTCACAACATACAACTACATTGACACATGCACCACTGCAACACTAGTTCTCACTCAGTCTTGTTTCAAGCACACACACACACACACACACACACACACACACACACACACACACACACACACAAACTACACACAACCATATAGACACACATACACACACAGCTACACACACACACACACACACATAAGTACAGTGATGACACAAACACACTCAGTGCCACGCCCACACACCCATTCAGCAAAGTCTTCTCTTTTGCAGTCACAGCTCCGTGATAACACTCCATTTATCAACACACTGACACAAGACAAACAATGGGTCTTACCTGTACTTCTGCCAATGGCCTGCCCTCGCGGTAGACGCGTGGTGGCTTGACCACGAGCAAGCTGCTCCACCGTGTCAGTTCCGGTGTAAGCTGTAGCAGACGACGCTTGTACTGTGTCCAGTTTCACTCTCCCCCGTCTGAGCCATTGTTCTCCTGACTGGCCTTCACCCTCTTCAAAATCTGGGTCAGTTACAGCCTCCAACTCGGGCTCTCTCTCCTCTTGCTGGACTATTCTCGTAATTGCGATGTTGACACACCCCCTCCGCTCCTCTGGAAAGTTGGTTCGACTCCAGCTAGCCATTTGACATAGCAGTTTCGTCATAACGACTAAATTCGTCGTCCTCTATCAATTGTAGAACTTTCTTATCATCAGTGGTAACAAAGTCACTGTAATCTTTTGCTGTTCGCTTTCGTTTCACCCGCTTCGGCCAGGTTGAGTTTCTTCGTCCGCCATGATGATCAGTGAGCTCGAAAGTTGCAGGGGGTGGTTTAGGTAACAGCCAAGACTGACCCCTTTTAATCTCATTGGATCCTTCGCTTTATAAATATTAATAGCAGACACACTAAGCTTTGTGATTGGAGTGAATTGGGAACCCCTGGTCTTAAAATAGAGCTTGGAAAAGTCTTACTATGACGCACACGGAATATCCCGTGACGGGGCCATATTCGGGGTAGGCGGAACTTCACGGAAATTGCCGTGATGGGGCGGTCTAAGGGTTAATATGTTCAGATTTTGTACCACTTGGTGTGAATGGTCCCCTAATGACATCAGCTTCCGGATGTTTTTTTCTGCACCCCATACATACTGGTTTAAGCTTATTAAGCATAAATTCAATGTTGGCAAACTGAAATAAAAAATATAATCGTTTAAGTGATTTCATGGAGTTATTATATCTTTGTTTTCTGGAGAATAAGGACGACTAAGGTATTCAATGCTATTTCAAGAAGGTATGATGGCGTATAGGTATAATCTATGTTTCCAGTGGAAGTGCACGAGTTTACACGAGTGTAGACCACGCTCGAGCATATTGCATTCATGTGGCCTCCAGTCTCATCATCATCATCATCAAGTGCCTTGCCACATGGCGTTGGCGATGATGGCCCTCCATATTTCCTATCCCTTGTTGCCGCAAGCACATCTTCCACCCTCTCTGTCTTCAGCCACTCTCCTGGTCCGTCCAATATTTTCTCCTGGGTCTATCTGGTGCTCTCTTTCCTTCCAGCTTTCCTGTTGTGACCAGGTGCTCCAATTTCCCTTTCCTCATAAACTGGCC
>CM060314.1:96515334-96517834 GCA_030674185.1 Monoplex corrugatus | reverse complement strand
GGTGGTGGTGGTGATGGTGATGGTAGTGGTGGTGGTGGTGGTGGTGGTGGTGGTGATGGTGGTGGAAAGTGGTGGTGGTGGTGATGGTGATGGTAGTGGTGGTGGTGGTGGTGATTGCAGTAGTACTAGTGTGAGGTGTTGGTGGTGGTGGTGTTGGTGGCGGTGGTGATGGTGATGGTGATGGTAGTGGTGGTGGTGGTGATGGTGGTGGTAGTGGTGGTGGTTGTGATGGTGATGGTAGTGGTGGTGATGGTGGTAGTTGCAGTAGTAGTAGTGTGGAGGTGGTGGGAGGGGCGGTGGTGATGGTGATGGTGATGGTGATAGTAGTGGTGGTGGTGGTGACGGTGATGGTAGTGGTGGTGGCGGTGGTGGTAGCCCTGACAAACTCCAACCAAAATTTGGAACCTCTTTCCAATAACACTCTATAATTTCTGCATTAGTTGCTTTCGAAATAAGTCGCTGGATTATGTTGATTAGCTTTTGCCAGGTCATGTAACAAAAATCCTATTAAGAATAATCATGATGAGGACAAGGAATAGAATCAAAAAGAAGCAGCAGATGAACAATGTGGATTTGTAGAAGGGAAAGGAACTATTAATGCCATATACATGTACATCCTAAGAACTGTCATAGAGAGGTCAATCGAGATGAATAAGGATTTATCATATTTATGCTTTGTTTATCATACCAAGGCTTTCGATCGGTTAAGACATGAAGAATTGATCAAACAACTAGAAAGACTCAATATTGATGGAAAAGATCTACAAATAATCAGAAATATGTATTGGAAACAAACAGCGGCAATGAGAATAGAAAACGATGTAAGCTCTTTTTAAAACATCAAGAGGAGTCAGACAGGATTGTGTTTTGCACCAGATCTGTTTTCACTTTACAGCAAAAACATTATAAGAAACCTAGAGGAAGACCTTAGATTAAAGGTTGGAGGAAAAATGATAAACATCATTCGATACGCAGATGGCATCGTGCTAATTGCAGAAAATGAAAGGGACCTACAAAACCTTGTGAATATACTAGAAATAGAAAGCAAGGGTAAGGGTTGGAACTAAACAGCAAGAAGACTGAAGTCATGGTGACCAGTAAAAAACATGAAATCCCTCATGCAAAATAACAGCAAACGGCACAACCTTGAGACAGGTTGATAAGTTTAAATACCTGGGAACGATCATTTCACCAGACGGCAGATGCACACCAGAAATAGCCAGTAGAATCGGCCAAGCCAAAACAGCATTCAAGAAGATGAAAAGCATTCTTACCAACAAATGTCTATCAATATCAGGAAGAGAGTTCTTGAATGTTGTATAGAACCGATACTGTTATACGGTTGTGAGCGTGGACAATCAACAAGCAAAGTCAGAACAAGATTGAGACTGCCGAGATGTGGTTTCTAAGAAGAATGTTGAGAGTTGCATGGACAGCAAAGAAAACAAACGACACAGTCTTGATGGAGGCAGACACAAGAAGATAACTCATAAGGAAGATTAGGAAAAGACAGGCAACATTTATAGGTCATTTTATGAGGAAAGGGGAATTGGAGCACCTGGTCCAACGGGAAAGCTGGAGGGAAAGAGAGTACCGGGTAGACCCAGGGAGAGGATATTGGACGGACTTGCAGAGTGGCTGAAGACAAAGAGGTGGAAGAGGTGCTTGAGGCAACAAGGGATAGAAACAGATGGAAGTCCATGATCGCCAACGCCATGTAGCAAGGCACTTGATGATGATGATGATGATGATGATGAGATTTTCCCAAATGTTCAAGAAGATTAAGAAGTAGGGAAAGCACTAAACATCTAGTCCTAACGAATGCACAGCAAATGGACAGTTGCTATGTAAGTGTGAACTTTCTGTATACGAATGGCAAGACATGGACTCTGCTTTCTCTGATAAGCTGAGAAGATTGTCGTTTTCTACCATTTCTGTTCATCATAGCCCTTGGGTGAAAGGTCACTCCTTGTTTGTTAGTCTTTGATACAAACTGGTCTCACTGTCTGGCTGCCTGTTTGCTTACCTACCTGTCTGCCTGTTCGCTTACCTACCTGTCTGCCTGTTTGTTTACCTACCTGTCTGCCTGTTTGTCTGCTTGTCAGAGCAGATATTGTGTGACCGTGTGTGGATAGGTTTGGATATGTGTGTGCGTGTGTGAGTTTGGTTTTATTTTTCTGTTTGTGTGTGTGTGTGTATGTGTGTGTGTGTTTGTGTATTTGTGCGTGTGTGTGTGTGTGTGTGTGGTGTGTGTGTTTCTGTGTGTGTGTGTGTTTGCGTGTGTTTGTGCGTGTGTGTGTGTATGTGTGTGTGTGTGTGTGTGTGTGTGTGTGCGCGCGCACGCGCGCGTGTGTGTGTTTATGTGTCCGTGCGTGCGTCGTGATCCTGTGCGTGTATACGTATGTGTGTGTGTGTACCCTCTCTCTCTCTCTCTCTCTCCTGTCAATATATGGGATTCTAGAAAATGTAAAATGCACAAAGGTTCGTTTAATCTAACCAA
>CM060314.1:96500334-96502834 GCA_030674185.1 Monoplex corrugatus | reverse complement strand
TAAACAAGCCACAGGCATGTCACATGTACATGTAGATGTAGCCTACAGAGAGACGGCAGGGCAATTTGGGGATTTAAATCTAATCCATAACTGTCAGACTAACTAACAAGAAACCGTCACATCAGACACACATCCCGTCTGCTGTGGATTGGGTGGCAGCAGCGTAATTAGACTTATTTGTATGGAAGGCAATTTGTCATGAGGAGATAGCGAGAGAGAGGAGAGTGACAGAGAGACAGAAAAGAAAAGAGACAGACAGACAGACAGAGACAAAATTGCAGAGGCAGAGATAGACAGGCAGATAGAGGAGCGGAGAATGTCGGTTGGTTGGTGGCTAGATGTAGATTTGCCTCTTTCACTTGGCTGAAGTAGTTTTACATTACGTGGGTGAGGGTGGGGGTGGAAGGAGTGGGAGGGTGAGGGTGGGTGTGGGTGGGGGTGGGGGTGGGGTGGTTCAGAGAAAAAAGAAGGGACGGAAGGTGAAGGGTGACGAGGGAATTTCAGTTGCTACCCTGGAAACAAGAGGCAGAGCGTAAGTGATATAATGAAATACGCCATACCAGGAATGGTGTGTTTGGTTGTTTGTTTGTTTGTTTGTTTGTTTGTTATGTTATGTTATGTTATGTTATGTATGTTTTGTTTGGTTCGGTTTGTTTTCTTTTGTTTTCTTTTGTTTTGCTTGTTTGTTTTCTTTTCTTTTGTGTTGTTTGTTTTGCTGTGGTTGTTTGTTTTGTTTGTTTGTTTGTTTGTTTGTTTGTGTGTATGTGTGTGTGTGTGCTTGCTTATGTGTGTGCTTGCGTGTGTGTGTATGTGGTGTGTGTGTGTGTGTGTGTGTTTGTGTGTGTGTGCGTATGTGTGCGTGTATGTGTGTGTATGTGTGCGTGCTTGCGTGTGTGTGTGCTTGCGTGTGCGTGTATGTGTGTGTGCGTGTGTATGTGTATGTGTGTGTTGTGTTCGTTCGTTCTTTAATTTAACGTCTTTTCACTATAAGTGATATTAGACGGGGGAGGGGGGGGAGGGGAAATTATTAAAAAAAAAAAAAAAAAAAAAAAAAAAAAAAAGTGAACAAAATAAAATGTAGAACGATAGTTGGACGGGTTGGATTTGGGCAGAGGGAAGACAGAGGAAAAAGACATTAGCAGGTGGGGGAACAGTAAAATGGAACGAGAACTTAACACTAACAATTAACTTCAATAACGTGAAGGGAAATTGTAACACTAAAATACAAACCGAATAAAGTTAAAGTAATGCATTAACAGGACTGTGAACTAATGATTCTGAAATTCTAACTAACAACGATTGATCTGATGTAATTTTCTGGAAATGATTTTCAGAATACTTTTCTTGAGTAAACATTTTCGGTAAAAAAGAACGTAGCATTTTGCAGTAGAATAAAACAGTGAAACAGTGTGAACTGTTCGCCGCAAATACACTTGACATTTTTACAATATTTTGTTCTCAATGCGTTTAGCTGAATACGAAAACAAACAGCAACAATCGATCTCAAATGATACATAGAAGAATACTGCAATTTTTTTACATACATTTTGAACGGTAAGTTTTATCATTTGTTGTGACACAAACTGTTCATCTGAATGTTCAAGAAATCGAGTCCATGAGGCTGATTCGAGCAAGTTGCAAGCTTCTTTTACGGAGGTATGAACATGTAATTCTATAGCATTATCAGCATTCTGGGCGCCTTGCTTAGCTGCTCTGTCAACTACTTCGTTGCCGTGAAGACCAACATGAGAAGGCACCCAGCATAAACTGATATCTGTACCTTTGACCCTTAAACGATGTATAAGATGATTTGCTGTGTATTGTGTATGTGTGTGTATGTGTGCATGCTTGCGTGTGTGTGTGTGTATGTGTGTGTTGTGTTGTGTGTGTGTGTGTGTGTTGTGTGTGTACATGTATGTGTGTGTTGTGTTGTGTGTGTGTGTGTGTGTGTGTGTGTGTGCGTGTATTGTGTGTGTGTGTGTGTGTGTGTGTGTGTGTGTGTGTGTGTGTGTGTGTGTGTAATGTATGCAGGCATCCCATTGGATCTTTAACAGCCTCTGTGAGGTCTTTCTATCTGCTTGTGTCCAGATACCGTCTTTCTGTTAGCTGGTGTGTTTTAGTCTTGTTTGAGCAAAAGCTTCGTGGGTAAAGAAGACATCGCTCTTGTGCTTATCTGTTACAATCGTAGTAGATTTAAAAATGAGAGATTTGATGTTATCTGTTTTCTCTCTCTGTTGTGTTGTTCCTTCTTTCTGTTATCTGTACGCTTGTGGTGTGTCTGTCTGTCTGTCTGTCTGTCTCTCTCTCTATATATGTTACAATGAACAGCACGATCAGTTCACATTTACACGAATATCATCCCGTGCTGCCATCAGCAGGCTGATTACAGTTAACACACGTCACGGTATCTGACAGCTTATGGAAACATTGAAACAGCTAGCAACACGTCCGACGAAGAAATAATCTGGACTGTGCACCAACAAAATAGTGAAAACGTGAT
>CM060314.1:96490334-96495334 GCA_030674185.1 Monoplex corrugatus | reverse complement strand
CTTGTACACAATCAAGAACAATGTGAAACAGTGGAATTTTCTTTCCGTAAATGCATTGGATGTCAGTATTTGGTTTGGTCCTGAATGCGTTTACCATGCTTCATCAGTATGTGTGAATATTGTTGTTGTTTCTTTGTTGGGACAGCTGTGAAAGTGGGGTCATTGATGTGTCATTCAGGCAAGTATCACTAGGCCTGTAATCAGGCAATTTTGTGTGGGTATTTTTTTCCCAGAACGTTTCCAGTTCGATTAACTTATTTTCAGATCTCCCGTGGGCTTGTTTGTTTGTTTGTTTGTTTGTTTGTTTGTTTGTTTGTTTGTTTGTTTGCTCATTTGTCTAAAATCAGAATTGTGAACAGATAATGACTAAAAAGTGTCTTCCCTTCTGCATGACTTTTCCATAGAACTAGTGTTCTTGCAGAGAATGAAGAACGTCTCTTTCGTAGAAGTCTTTACATTTATTGCACATCCATCTCTGACAACCCACTTATTTCCACAATTCCGACATCTGAAGGTGTCCAACAAAAGTTAATAGAAGAGCTTCTTAAAGTGATGAAGTGGATTATATAGCGTGTTTTAGTAAAAGGTTGAACCCTTATCTTCGTCTTCATAGATGTAAATGTTTCTGACGCTGGTGCACAATGAACACGAACACAACTTTGAAGACGATGTAAAGGTGGTACAATAAATGATACAGCCCCATAAAAATAGCGACGAATTCAAATGTAAAAACATTGATATTTTTCCCTGATCTGATCGATTGACCTTCACTGCATGAATCACAGATGTTTGTGTCGATTTATTGCATCGATAACGAATCATCTTATCTCCAGAAGTAGTGTCCAGGTGTTACAGCAACGAGAAGAAGACAAACGAGTCGCCTATGTAGTGTTCAAAATGATTTGGATAATTACTGTCAATATGGGACATAATGGAAATAGAGGATTACACAATGATCTAGATTTTTTTTTTTCCAAATATGTATAATCATTATCAAAATCGGCATTTTGCGGAAGATAAGGGGTGGAGCGATCTTCGCTATGTTTGAAATATTAGGTTAACCACATGTATAGTTTCCGATAGATATTCAGAAGACATATTATTTATCTTAGGTTGAGTTCAGCAAGTGTACATGTACACACATACATGTAAAGGTGTGTAGACTTAAAGCGAGAGGCAAACCAAGGAAGACGTCAATCGACGATATGAAGGAGACGTCCACGTCACACATTTCTCCCGTCTCCTTGTCTCTCTCTCTCTCTCTCTCTCTCTGATTCTCTCTCTCTCTCTGACTCTCTCTCTGACTCTCTCTCTCTGACTCTCTCTCTCTCTTTCTCTCTGTCGCCTCTTTCTCTGTGCCACATGTGTGTGTTTGTGTGTGCGTGCGTGCGTGTGTGTGTGTGTGTGTGTGTGTGTGTGTGAGTGTGTGTGTGAGTGTGCCAATTCGCATATGCATTCAACCATCCATATACACACACATCTCTCTCTCTCTCTCACTCCTCTCTCTCTGTGCCGCATTGCGTGTGCGCGTGCGTGCGTGTATATGTGTGTGTGTATGTGGTGTGTGGTGTGTGTGTGTGTGTGTGTGTGTGTGGTGTGTGTGTATGTGTGTGTGCGTGTGTGTGTGTGTGTGTGTGTGTGTGTGTGTGTGTGTGTGTGTGTGTGTGTGTGTGTGTGCGTGTATGTTTGTGTGTGTGTCTGTGTGAGTGCGTAAGATGGAGAAAAAGTATTGCTAAAAATCAACTTTAACTTTCTAACTTTTCTCAGAGAGAGGTGTCGCCTTAAAGTTAATTGCTTCCGGCACCTGCGTTTCAGGAGCAAAGTCTTCCTTTGAAATGGACACCAACATCACCATCACCACCACCACCACCACCACCACCCCACCACTGGCAACGACAGTAACCAATGATAACGACCAATTCAGTCAAGCAACATTACACCTGATGCGATGAGAGAGAGTGAAAAGGAAAACGACAGCATAATTTAAGGTGGTCAAGCCATTTTAACAATCTGCCCTGTTATAAAATATACGATTACAACGCAAAGCCAGAACAAGACGGAGGCAGCCGAAATGTGGTTTCTAAGAAGAATGATGAGAGTTCCATGGACAGCAAAGTAAACAAACGAGACAGTCTTGATGGAGGCAGACACAGGTAGATCATTCATAAGGAAGATTAAGAAAAGACAGGCAACATTTGTAGGCCATTTTATGAGGAAAGGGGAATTGGAGCACCTGGTCACAACAGGAAAGCTGGAGGGAAAGAGAGCGCCAGGTAAACCCAGGGAGAAAATGTTGGACGGATTTGTAGGGTGGCTGAAGACAGAGAGGGTGGAAGATGTGCTTGCGGCAACAAGGGATAGAAAATATGGAGGGCCATCATCGCCAACGTTATGCGGCAGGGCACATGATGATGATGATGATGATGATGATGATGATGATACGATTACAGGAAATCTAGATTCATAATCCCCAAAGTCATTGTGACCTTGAAGAAAAAATCGGATAAAGTAAATTTGACGTGAAGTGAGGACAGGACGTTAACTGCATGTGACAACTGTGAAAAAAGAATGTAAATATTGTGGACAGTTCCAGTAAAAATACTGTTCACGGACTGTCTTCGAAATGTGCTAATGTTCAGAATTTTGGTCTCTGTGATCTTGGCTTTGGCGTCATGACTTCCAAATTAGGTATTTGCAACTTGTCAACTGTTTCCAAGTTTAACCCACTTTGTTAGAGATCTAGCCCGCTTATGGGCTTACAACTCTGTCACAGACATACCGACAACCAGACATACTGCACACACCTCTGCCCGATCCATATTAAGCAATCTCCATTTTCTAAGATAAAAAAAGACAAGAATATTGGTTAACACATCACAACAACACAAAAACACAGGAAGGTATAGAAATAAACATCTCGAAAAAGTAAATTACAAAGTTGATACAATTTAATTTAAAATTGTGTTTTTTTAATGACATCGTAAGCAAAGACGGCAAGATTTTCACGACAAATCAAACCTTTAACGCCATCTCCGTCCCTCGCACTCTCCTACTCCCTCATACACACGCCTCAAGTGTTCCATTGCATTAGGATAAAGTCTGACTATTTCACTGATCACGGCCTCTGAATCAAAAAGACTTTAACGTTCTAATAAACAGAAATCAGAAATACGTAAATATGAAATGAGAACGCGTACATGATTATCAAAACAAGACACGTGCAAATTTCCGGCCGAGTAACTTTCGTCAGACGAACACAAAAGCAGCGAAGAAAAAAAGTTACTAGGTTTAGGACGAAAACAACAGATGAGCTATCTTCCCTGAAGCTTCCTTCAGATTTGAGTGGTTTTTTTAGTATTGTAAGGAGGGAGGAATCTTTAATCATGTCAGATTGTGGAACATGCAGAGCATTTCAAATAAACGTGTCCTGACCCCTTAATAATCACAGAAAAACATGGAGGTTTTGTCCAACAGCAAAATGTTCCTGTATACAAATGGCAAACCACGAACCAGTTTTCGCGGATTTCCGGAGCTTATCGTTTCCTGTACATCAAACAAGGTGATTGCTTCTGTGTTGGTTGTCACTCGTCTGGTCTGTCTGTCTGTCTGTCTGTCAGCTTGTGTGTACAACCATGTGTTTGCCTGTGCAAACATTGATAGCATGTGTGTGTGTGCGTGTGTGTGTGTGTGTGCGTGCGTGTGTGTGCGTTGTGTGTGTGTGCGCGTCGTGTGTGTGCGTGTGTGTGTGTGCGTGTGTGTGTGTGCGTGTGTGTGTGGTGTGTGTGTGTGTGGTGTGTGTGTGTTTGTGTGTGTGTGTGCGTGTATGTGTGTGTGTGCGTGTGTGTGTGTGCGTGTGTGTGTGTGTGTGTGTGTGTGTGTGTGTGTGTGAAACAGACAGATAAACAAACAGACGGACAGACAGAGAGAGAGAGAGAGTGTGTGTGTATGTGTATGTGTATGTGTGTATGTGGTATGTGTGTGTGTGTGTGTGTGTGTGTGTGTGTGTGTGTGTGTGTGTGTGTGTGTGTGTGTGTGTGTGTGTGTGTGTGATTTTTAAACAGGATTGCGGGTTTCTTGCAGTAAAACATTGTTCACAGTTCACCACAAGTACACTTAATATTTTCACAATACTTTTTTTAATGCATTTAGTCGAAAACGAATAAAAACAGTAACAATCGATGTCTAGTGACATAAGAAGGAATTTTTTTTTTTTTTTTATAATGGAAGATCTCTACTATATTCTGTGACACAACCGTTTCGTTTAAATGTTAATGAAAATGAATCGACAACACTAATTTATACGCTTCTATCACGGAAGCGAGAACATGCATTTTCATTGAATTTTCAGAAATGTTCTCATCTGTCTTTGCTGTTCTGTGATTTGCTTCACTACCGTGAAGACAGACGAGAGAAGACGAGAGAAGACACCCAGCAGAAACCAACATCTCTTCCTTTTATCTTTAACCCTTTGAATCCCACACCCTGTCCACCAGCATCCTGTATTATCAGGCATGCAAGCAAAGCAAAAACTTAACCCTTGTGTGTGCGTGTGTCTGGTGTGTGTGTATGTGTGTGTGTGCCCGCGTGTGTATGTGTGCGTTTGCATGTGTGTTTGCTTGTATGTGTTTGATAGTTTGTTTGTTTGTAATTTTCATCTTGTGAAGCCATAGATAAGGCATCAAGCTGTCCAGATGATTGAATCACTTGAAACATAAAACCACATCAACGATTGATCATCAGCCTCGTGACAGACAGGGCCAAACAATGGAGGACATACAACTAGTAGAATGAAACGAAAAACAGAAACATAAGGAAAGGCAGGTAGAGACAGACAACACACAATGGAAAAGAAGGAATCACAAAAAACACGAAAGAAAAATAAGAACGCGTATTTAATACAACAAGACAAGACAGGCGCAAATTTTCGGGCCAACTGGCCTTTGTCAAGCGTAAGATCACAAACAAACAAACACCAGATACAAAAATTAGGAGAAAAAGAC
>CM060314.1:96482834-96485334 GCA_030674185.1 Monoplex corrugatus | reverse complement strand
CTGTTCATCATCAAGTGCCCTGCCACATGGCGTTGGTGATCATGGTCCTCTGTATGCATCTATCCCTTGTCGCTGCAAGTAGATCTCTCACCCTCTTTGTCTTCATCCACTCCTCAAGTTTGTCCAATATTTTCTCCCTAGGTCTACCCGGTGCACTTTTTCCCTCCAGTTTTCCTGTTATGACTTGATGCTCTATTTCTCTTACCTCATAAAATGTCCTATAAATTTCGTCTTTTTCTAATCTTAATTAATGTTATTTTGTGTTTGCCTCAAGATTGTTTCGTTTGTTTTCTTTGCTGTCCGTGGAGCTCTTAACATTCTTCTCAGAAACACTTCAGCTGTCTCAATTCTGTTCTGACTTTGTGTGTTGACTGGCCACGCTTCACATCGTACAGCAGTATCAGTTCTATATAACACTGAAGAACTCCATTCCTAGTGTTAATTGACAGGCAGTTGTCGGTAAAAACGCTTTTCGTTTTCCTGAATGCTGTTTTTAGCTTGGCCGAATCTGCTGGCTATTTCTGATGTGCATCTGCCGTCCAGTGAGATGACCGTTCCCAGATATTTAAAATGTCGTGCCACTTGCTGTTATTTTGCGTAACGAGATTTCTTGTTTTTACTGATTACCATGACATCAGTCTTCTTGCTATTTAGCTCCAGCCCTATATTTCTGCTTTCTATTTCTATTATATGCACAAGACTTTGTAGGCCTTTTTTCTGCAACTCTTTTGATTCTGTTCCTTGTACTCATCATGATTATTCTTAACAGAATCGTCGTTACATGACTCATCAAGCTTTTGCACGATAGAGTTCGTACTCTATAGCCCCTATTTTCTTTGGAAGTGCAATGAAAATTCATTTTGACATATCTTTATGGCAATTTCCGATGTCATAAATTTCATTTAGGAGGACTGTTATTTATTAAATGCCAAATTCATCTAGAGCCTCAATTATTTCTGTAGTAATATCGTCTAGTCCTGGAACCTTTTCGGGTTTCATTTTTTTTTCAATCCTGTCCAACTTCATATTTCAATGTTTGTGGTACTTCAGTGTTCTCTCTTATGTATTCTTCCTTTCAATCATCGTCAGAAAGGTCTTTCATGTACTCTTCCCCATCTATCTAAGATTTTGTGTTTTTCCATGATAATCGTACCGTCTTAAGATTCTAAGGTGATGTGCATGTCTTTTTCCTGTGGGCAATTTCTTCAGTGCTTTTGTACATACTCTGAGGATCTGTCTTGTGTCGGTCTTCGATTTCTTTGTGCTTTGTTTCCAGCCAAGCTTCTTTAACTTTATTGCACTGACTTCTGATTTTCTTATTTTCTTATGTATCATTTTGTGTTCCTTCTATTTTCCTTTTGTCCTCCTCCGTTCTTCAATCAAGCCTGAAATTTCCTTTGTCATTCAGTTCTTTGTTTTTCTTTCAACTCTAGGGATATCTTCAGAAGATTCATTTATCGAGTTTCTCAACTTTGTACATCGTTCCCCACTGTCACCAACGTCCTCCAGAACACTGAATTTGTTTTGAACATATACGTGAAATTTTGCACGAGCCGATTTATCTGTCTTTAAGAGTCCAACATTTAGTCTGATGTTACTTTTGCTTTGTTTTCTTCTCTTTAGTTTCAGCCTAAATCTTCCCATTACAGGACTGTAGTCACTGTTGCACTCTGCGATGGTAATGTTTTTGCTATCAATAAAGAATTTCTAAATCTTTTATTTATCAGGATAGAATCAATTCGATTTTTTGTTCTGTCTCCTGGATTCATCCATGTGCATTTTCTTCTGTTAGGTTGCTCAAACCAAGTGTATCCCGTTATGAATTCATTTACTCATGCCCATTCAACAAGTTGCTCTTCTCATTCATTTTGTGTGTCAAGGCCATGAGGTCCAACTATGTCATCTACTTTTTCTTGTCCCACTTAGCATTAAAATCTCCCATTATTATTGTAATGTCCTGTGATTTACATTGTGCCTTGGCTGTCTCTAATTCTCTAATTCTTCATAGAATTGTCGATTCTCTCTCTCTCTCT
Source organism: Monoplex corrugatus (assembly GCA_030674185.1). Taxonomy (NCBI): domain Eukaryota; kingdom Metazoa; phylum Mollusca; class Gastropoda; order Littorinimorpha; family Ranellidae; genus Monoplex; species Monoplex corrugatus. The sequence goes on along the minus strand of CM060314.1, from coordinate 96,483,301 downwards.
CTCTCTCTCTCTCTCTGTCTCTCTCTCTCTCTGTCTCTCTGTCTCTCTTTCTCTGTCTCTTTCATTCTCTCTCTCTCTCTTTCACTGTCTCTCTCTCCCTCTCTCTCTCTCTGTCATTCTCTCTTTCTCTGTCATTCTCTCTCTCTCTTTCACTCTCTCTCTCCCTCTCTCTCTCTCTCGTCTGAATCTATTTTTTATTTATTCTTTCTTTATTTTGTTTGTTTAATACTCGCTTTTCATTCTACTGTTGTTGTTTTTTCTGTTTCTTTGTCTTCTGTTTTTTTTCTTGTCGTCTTTCGATTTTACTTCCATTCTTCGGAACAAACGAACTAATGATGTGGATTCTTGCCTGATTATTTGCTTTTCTATCATTTTCTTCTTTCTTTCTTTCTTTTTCGTTTTGTTGCGTTTGTAAAAAGTCGTAGTTATTGTTCTTTCTTTCTAATGACAGGTTTCCTTGTTTGCTT
>CM060314.1:96467834-96477834 GCA_030674185.1 Monoplex corrugatus | reverse complement strand
CACATATGATTTTACGTATGTATTTATACTACATTGCGAACTGTTTCCGTCAAACTTTATACAACATTGACAGATTGAAGTTGTTGTTGTTATTGTTGTTGTTGTTGCTGCTGTGCTACTGCTGCTGCTGCTTCTGCTATGTTTAGTAAAGCTTTCTTTAACATAATCGTTTGTGTCTGCGTCATATCAGTAATTGTTTTAGTACGCATACAGTTTGACATTCTTTACATTTAAGAAACCTAACATTTAACAATTAACATCATTTTATTAGTTTTGTATGAATTTTTCTTATATTGTGTGGTTTAGTCCCACTCTGACTCTCTCTCTCTCTCTTTCTATCTCTGTCTCTCTGTCTCTCTCTGTCTCTGTCTGTCTGTCTCTCTCTCTCTCACTCATTCTCCCTCTCTGTCTCTTTCTTTGTTTCTTTGTTTCTGTGCGTGCACGAATTCATAGATGTGATAAGTACACACATGCACACACACACCGACACACGCACACATACATACATTTAAATATATATATATATATATATATATATATATATATATTATATATATATATATACATATGTATATATAATAATATATATAATAATAATATACAATATTTTATATAGCGCAAAATCTTGATAAAATCAAATCTAAGCGCTAAAACACACACACGCACGCACGCACGCACACACACCACGCACGCACGCACGCACGCAAGCACGCACGCACACACACACACACACACACACACGCACACGCACACGGCTATAAATGGGGAGAAAGAATAAAAGCAATGGAAAATTATAGAGAGCATATTATATACAATTATATATTACAATGTGATTCCCCTCCGAATGGAGACAGGCTGCAGAGGGGATTGAGTGAGGTCAGGATTTTATGCAGAGGAGAAAAGGTGAGTTTAGTGCATGGAAAGCGAAAAGTCAGATGAGCGGAGGCAGAGAGACAGACAGACAGACAGATAATGTTTATACATACATATTACACTTCCTATCATCTTTAAGTTCGATACAAACTTTTTAGTTTGTTACAGCTGAACTCAATACTCAATCATCAGGGAATGAAAACCTGACATCACAAGTTTGATCAGTAAATTGTCTGAGCTGGATAAACGTTTACGTAAATATAAAACATCTACGTTGACCCAGCAACAAACAAAGTTTTCATACAACCAAGAGACAGTCCTCCTCCCAATCAGCCATACAGTCTGGTCAGAGGAGGTCTTCCATTTTGCACAACATCTAGATAAAAGGAATTACGTCCTTGGCGTACTGGACTAACGGTTCATGGGGGAATTGTACTCGTATCCACCACGTATCTCCCCGGGCTTTTTGCCCACAGAAACCATTTTGATGTCTTCTTCAACGACTTGGCAAGGGTGAGATAGTTGGAGACACTGCAATTATCCCGACAAACCGACTTCATCAGACGGAAAACTACATCCTCCTGGACTGTCTAATTTTCTTCTTTAACGTTTCAAAAGTTCTCTCCCCCCCCGGAAATTGTCTGTTCTGGAGATTGAGAAGTATGTTGGCAAGTTGACAGTTTGGAATGGGATGTTTGGCTTCTTGCAAAAACCTGAGGCCATTCCTCGCGTTAACGCTGAAAACACAGGTCATACAGTCTTCTATTAGCGGAAAATGTGAAGCGCCGGTGATCGTTTGACAGTTTCATTTTCAAACTGATGTCTTTTACACAATCTCTTCTGAGACATCTTTCTATTTTGTTCGGTTTGGGAGGCAACAAGTTCATCGTATTTTTTCTTACAATCTTGTGTAAAAAGTTTCTGTGATTTTTGAGTTCATTCTGAGTCCCTTTCTGTAGTATCCAGAGTCAGTTTTAACAATCACGTTAATGCGGGTCATAATGGTCACTGGTTGCTGTACTGCTGAACACACTGGATGCAGAGTGAGGGAGGGACAGACAGACAGACAGAAAGACAGACGGACGGACGGACGGACCGACAGACAGACAGACAGAGACGCGTGGCCAGACAGAGACAGACAGAGACAGCGAGAGAGAGGTAGAGAGAGAGAGGTAGAGAGAGAGAGGTAGAGAGAGAGAGGTAGAGAGAGAGAGGTAGAGAGAGAGGTAGAGAGAGAGGTAGAGAGAGAGAGGTAGAGAGAGAGAGATAGAGAGAGAGAGGTAGAGAGAGATAGAGAGAGAGAGGTAGAGAGAGAGATAGAGAGGTAGAGGGAGAGAGAGAGGTAGAGAGAGAGAGGTAGAGAGAGAGAGGTAGAGAGAGAGGTAGAGAGAGAGAGGTAGAGAGAGAGAGGTAGAGAGAGAGAGGTAGAGAGAGAGGTAGAGAGAGAGGTAGAGAGAGAGAGGTAGAGAGAGAGGTAGAGAGAGAGAGGTAGAGAGAGAGAGGTAGAGAGAGAGGTAGAGATAGAGAGGTAGAGAGAGAGGTAGAGAGAGAGGTAGAGAGAGAGAGAGAGGTAGAGAGAGAGAGGTAGAGAGAGAGGTAGAGAGAGGTATAAAGAGAGAGAGGTAGAGAGAGAGAGGTAGAGAGAGAGAGGTAGAGAGAGAGAGGTAGAGAGAGAGGTAGAGAGAGAGGTAGAGAGAGAGAGAGGTAGAGAGAGAGAGGTAGAGAGAGAGGTAGAGAGAGGAGAGAGGTAGAGAGAGAGTAGAGAGAGAGGTAGAGAGAGAGAGGTAGAGAGAGAGAGGGTAGAGAGAGAGGTAGAGAGAGGGTAGAGAGAGAGGTAGAGAGAGAGGTAGAGAGAGAGAGGTAGAGAGAGAGGTAGAGAGAGGTAGAGAGAGAGGAGAGAGAGAGAGGTAGAGAGAGAGGTAGAGAGAGAGGTAAGAGAGAGAAGGTAGAGAGAGAGAGTAGAGAGAGGAGAGAGGAGAGAGAGGTAGAGAGAGAGAGGTAGAGAGAGAGAGAGAGAGAGAGAGGAGAGAGAGGTAGAGAGAGAGGTAGGAGAGAGAGAGAGAGGAGAGAGGTAAGAGAGTAGAGAGGTAGAGAGTAGAGAGGAGAGGTAGAGAGAGGTAGAGGAGAGAGTAGAGAGAGAGAGAGGTAGAGAGAGAGAGGTAGAGAGAGAGAGGTAGAGAGAGAGAGGTAGAGAGAGAGAGGTAGAGAGAGAGGTAGAGAGAGAAGGGCACGCAGAGAGAGTACAATCTTATAGAGTGAGTGTGGCTCAAAGACGTCAGTTGAATTCACATTGCCAATAGTAACAAAAACTGTGGGGAGAGCCAGACAGCAGAGAGTCCTCAGAGGAGAAATTCCCGTCAAACAAGTGTTTGGGCCCTTAACTCCTGACACTCTAAGGGGGCCGGTATGCATCCTGGTCATGACTCCTGGATGCCCCTCTGCTGTCTCTGGATTTGAACCTGCGCATCCAAGACGATCAGGCGTCTCAAGACCAAGTCACCATTGCGACGGATATCTTAACCACTTAGCTATCTGACACCAGCAACATAGAAGGAAATTTTAATTAAGCCTACTAAGTTCACTTTTGTTTCTCTGGGCCAGATCTAGCTGGAACTCTTTCCCACTGCTTCTGCCTTTGCCTTTAAGGCTGTGGTCCTCGGAGGTCTCTACCCGAAATGGAGAGCTGTTTATGAGGCCATAGGCTGTTGTGTCTATCAACCCTCTTGCTCCAACCTCTATGGCGAGGACTTTGGCTTGAAAGACATCTGTCTTCAAGTTGCTGACAAAACTGGGAAACTTTGGGTATGGGCTTCTTCCATTCTACTGTTATATGGTACGGTGAGCTCCATCAGAATCATTCGTTTTGATGAATGGGAGTGGAGAACTATGTCCGGTCTCATGCCACTCTTGCTGATGATTTCTGGGTGATTTTTCCACAGTGGAAGATCTGCTGTGCACTCCCAATCGTCCGCTCCAACCAGCAGACCCCACTTTCATACTCCGAACGTCAGGTCTTTTTCAGGCCACAGTTTGCTGCCACCTGCTGTGTTGAAGGTTGTTGGAGGTTCTGCTGATAAGTTTGTTCCCCTGGCAGTACTCCTCGCTCGTGCGATCTTGTGAAACACTTGATCATGCTTCCATGTGTACCATCCTTGGATTAATACTACTTTTCATGAGCTCAGGATGTGTTCTGCTGTCTCTTTTGCCTGGCTGAGCGGGCAAGCAGGATCATCCAATTTCCCCCATTTCACCAGATTAGCATTCGAGGGCAGGAGGTCATACACAGATCTGAGGATGAAACTGATTCTGAGAGGAGACATATGCCACAGGTCATCCAGTTTACACTTTTTTACAATTCATTTTCCACAGTCATCCACTGCCGATGTCAGCCTTGCTGGACAGCTTCTGGAGTCTTGTGGCTTTCTGGTCTTTCTCCATCTCTTGTACAATAATATCTTTTTTTGCATTTCCGTTAGCTTTCCACCGTCATTCCATTTTTGTTGACCCCAGTCCCTGCCTGTTGTTCTGTGTGTGCACTGTTATTTCTCTGACCATGGGTCTCTCCTTCGCTGCCACCAGTGCTTGCTTTCTGGACTTTCCGTTTTCTGCCAGTCCTCAGCTTAGACTAGATTGATCTGGAGTCTTCAGACATGCTAAGAAGCCTGACCTCTCCCGCTATGTACTCACCAACGATGGATTTTAGGGATAGCCTCAGCTTTGTCTGGCGACAATAGAGTGCAACGTCAGTGAGACTGGCTGGGACACCAAGCCATGTCCTTGTGTCTTTGTTGATTTTGGCCTCCATTGATTCCACTGTGCTGGTGGAGATATTGTATATCAACAGATGCCAGAGGAGCTTTGGAATCAGCATGACCTGTAAGCACCATGTATTATATTTGCCAAGAAGGCCAAGCGTTCTAGTATTTGCAAACTTTTTTCAGCAATTTGCTTGTTCACTTACCCCTTTGTGTATGTTTCAGTGAGTCGTCATACCACCTTCTGAGGCTTTTCACTGGTTCTTTGTCGCTGTAGAAATGGACTGATTGGCGACAGTAAACATTACTGTTTCGTCTACTTTCACATTCCACAGTGAGAGGCTCCATGACTTTTTCGATTTGAAATTCATCCTAGATGAGGTGACGACTTTGTCCAACTGCTTCAGGATCCTGCCTGTCTCTTATTATTTTGTGGAAAGCGTTCTTGTGTCGTCCATGAAGACTTTTGTAGGGACATTTGGTATCTGTTTCCGAGGTCAGCTGGGAATGAAGTCCTCACTGCTGATGTTATGGAGCGTGAGACAGGCACACAGAGAATGTAATCTTATGAAGTGAAAGTGATTCAAACAGATCAGTTGAATTTACATGTTTTTTTTAAATTTCTTAACCAGAAATGATGTGTGCGTGCGTGTGCGTGTGTGTGTGTTTGTTTGTTTGTTTGTTTGTTTGTTTGTTTGTTTGTGCGTACGTGTGTGCGCATGTGTATATGTGTGCGTGTGCGTATTTGTGTGTGTATGTGTGTGTGTGTGTGTATGTGTGTGTGTGTGTGTGTGTGTGTGTTGTGTTGTGTTGTGTTGTGTGTGTTTGTGAGAGGGTGTGAGTGTGTGTGTGAGTATGTTAAAGAGAGAGCGAGAGAGAGAGAACGAGCGATCAAGACAGAGAGAGAGAGAGTGTGAGAGAGAGCATGTGTATGTATATGAGTGTGTCTGTGCGTGTACATGCGCGTGTTGCCTCACATCGCTATGCATGTGTACTTGAATATTCCTTCACAGCCAAACTCGGTGTTCAAAAGTCGTTTCAGACGCAAACAAGTTAAACACTGACATTCTGCCACTCAGTCCTGTTCATGCGCGTGCACGCACACACATACGCACAGCAACGCACACGCACACACACACACACGTACACACACACACACACACGCACAACACACACACACGCACGAACACACACACACATGAATATATAAACACAGTATGCCTCTTTATTCATATGAAAAATCTGTTGTTTTTTATGACATAAGTCAGTGTTTAAACTTTGATATTTTGTGGTTTCTTGTGTGTCTTCTTACTTGTATATCTTTAATGTTTGTTGTTATATCTTATTGTGTATGTAATTGTGAACAATTTTATCACCTTTTGCTTTTTTTGCGAAATGTAAAGAGCTGGTGAGCATGTTTTTATATGGAATATGGGCTATACAAATAAACATTATCATTATTATCATTATTATTATTATTCCATTTGTGTTGACCCCAGTCCCTGTCTGTTGTTCTGCGTGTGCACTGTTATTTCTCTGACCATGGGTCTCTCCTTCGCTGCCACCACGCTGTATCACTCAGTAAATAATTTGTCATGCCAAACAGTACCAAGAAGTCAGGACTACTTTCTTCTTCTCTTGTCGTCTGATCACAACGTCTGAACGGGTCTTTTCTCATAGCTGGAATATAAAGTGTGACTGAGTTATGTGCCCGTGGTGGTGGACAGTGCTCTGGCTACTACATCATTTAGCCACGGATGACTTTGCCCTGGTCTATGGACGATGTTCATCCATGCGTGCCTAGTTCTCTCCCCCTTCCCGATTCCCTTTGTGTGGGAGGAAGCGACCAGGATGAGAGGGTGTTTCATAAATTCACTCTTTTTTTCATGCCACTTGCCAAGAGGCACAAACAATTCTTTCCTTCAGCACACCACAGTATTCATGAAGGGGGGAAAGAGGAAAGGTGACAGAGACAGAGAGAAACAAAGAGAGACAGAGTGAAGTTTACTCACAGAAGTGGTACAAGAGAGAAAAAGCCAATTTTTATATTTTTAATAAAAACTATGGTGGCTTTTTAGCATGGGAACGTACAACAATATTAAGATGTTACCCACGTGACAACCACACTTTAAATTCAAAAAACATATATGAATGTAAACCCATAAGGTTTAAAATAACTTTGTGCGAAAGTGTTCACCGATATTTAGCTTCAGAGAGAGAGCGAAACAGAGAGACAGACTGGGACACAGAGCGACAGACAGACAGACAGACAGACAGAGATAACATCATCATCATCATCTTCATCAGGTGCCTTGCCGCATGACGTTGGCGATCATGGACTTCCATCTGTCTCTATCTCTTGTAACCCCAAGCATCTCCTCCACCCTCCCCGTCTTCAGCCACTCCGCAAGTCCATCTAGCATTTTGTCCCTGGGTCTACATGGTGCTCTCTTTCCCTCCAGCTTTCCCGTTGTGGTCAGGTGCTCTAAATCCCCCTTCCTCATAAAATGGCCTATAGATGTTGCCTGCCTTTTCCTAATCTTCCTTATGGGTGATCTACTTGTATCTGCCTCCATCAAGACTGTCTCGTTTGTTTTATTTGCTGTCCATGGAACTCTCAACATTCTTCTTAGAAACCACATCTCGGCTGCCTTAATCTTGCTCTGGCTTTGCTTGCTGACTGTCCACGCCTCACATCCGTACAATAGTATTGGTTCTATATAACATTCAAGGACTCTCTTTCTGATGTTAATTGATAGGCATTTGTTGGTAATAATGTTTGTCATCTTCTTGAATGCTGTTTTGGCTTGGCCAATTCTGCCGGCTATTTCCGATGTGCATCTGCCGTCTGATGAAATGACCGTTCCCAGGTACTTGAACTTATTAACCTGTGTCAAGGTTGTACCATTTGCTGTTATTTTGCAGGAGGGGATTTCATGTTTTTTACTGATCATGGTGATCAGTGAAAAAACCCCCCAGAGATAACAAGGACACTAAAAAGAACAAGAAAATCTATTTACGAGTTTGTGAAATAAGCACTCTATATGCTTTTTTACGTCCAACCCTCGACCAAAGAGGGTCTACACAACATGTAAACTATACACAAATTAACAGAATTAACGAAAATGCTTCGACAACGCAAACATTAATAACAGTCAAAAGAACTTGATAATAATATGTATACTAAGTACGGTTGATAGTAATGTTTATACTAAGTACAGTTTAATCATTGTAACAGTGAGTAAACGATTGATCCGAATCTTAGATGGAAGAACAATTCCACGGATGAGGAAGAGACACACCGAATCTTAAAGCAGCTGGATGAGCTGGTGGCCTCTTCAAGAATGAGGTTCAAACCTAAGAAATCCCGAAGTCTCTCACTGCGAAAAGGAAAAGTGGCAGATTCAGTCAAATTCATGGTAGCCAACCAAGCCATCCCCACTGTCACAGAAGAGCCAGTAAAAAGTCTCGGAAGATGGTATGATGACTCCCTGAAAGACACACAAAGGGGATGTGAAACCAAGCAAACAGCAGAAGAAGGCCTGAAGAAAATAGATAACTGCGGACTGCCAGGCAAATACAAAGTCTGGTGTCTACAGTTCATGCTGATACCAAAGCTGCTGTGGCCACTGCTAAACTATGACATTTGCACCAGCACAGTCGAAGCAATGGAAGCCAAAATCAACAAATACACAAGAAAATGGCTCGGTGTCCCACCTGGTCTCACTGATGTTGCGTTCTACTGTCGTCAAGCAATGCTGAAGCTACCTCTCAAATCCATAGTGGAGGAATACAAAGTTGGAAAAGCAAGACTGTTGAGCATGCTGGAGGAATCGGAAGACAATATCGTGAGATCAGTTCATCCAAAGCTGAGAACTGGCAGAAAGTGGAAAGTCCAAGAGGCTGTAAACAATGCCAAGAGAAACCTCAGCATCAAAGAAATAATTGGACACACGCAAACCAACAGACAGGGACTGGGAGCAACAAAAATGCAGTGGTGGTCCAAAGCCAAAGGGAAGGAAAAAAGAGACATGATCATACAGGAGTTGAAGGAAGAAGAAGATGTCAAAAGAGTGCAGAAGGCAGTCCAACAAGGTCAACAGGGGCAATGGACAACATGGGACAGTGCACTCCAAAGAAGTCTCAGCTGGAACGATATGTGGCACATGGCTCCTCTAAGGATAAGCTTCCTCCTCAGATCTGTATATGACCTGCTCCCCTCGAATGCAAACTTAGTGAAATGGGGGAAATCAGACGACCCAGCATGTCCGCTCTGTCAGAAGAAACAAACAGTGGAACATGTCCTAAGCTCTTGCAAAGTAGCGCTAGCCCAAGGAAGGTATACATGGAGGCACAACCAAGTTCTGAAAGTGATCACAGACGTGGTTAGCGAAAAAACCATGACCCCAAACGCACCAATTGCTATGACAACGTTCTACAAAGCAGGAGGGAAGCAGGTCTGGCCCGAAAGTGCTATGACAACCAGCACATTGCCAAAGGGTCTTCTGGATGGAGCAGTCGACTGGGAGTGTACAGCAGACCTCCCAGAGTGGAGAAATTACCCAGATGTCATCAGCAAGACAGGCATGAGACCAGACATCGCTCTCCACTCTGACTCCTCGAAACAAGTGATTCTGATAGAACTCACTGTGCCATACGAAAGCAGAATGGAAGAAGCACATATCTACAAGACCGAAAAATACGCCGGTCTTGCCAGCACCCTGAAGAAAGCAGGGCTGCGGGTCAAAATCTTCGCCATAGAGGTCGGGGCAAGAGGGTTTGTGGGCACCTCCGCTTATGATCTCATGAAACAACTCGCCATTTCTGGGAAGAAGAGGACTAGAGCCCTTAAAGCGATGGCAGAGGCAGCAGAAAGGAGCTCAAGCTGGATCTGGGCAAGAAGGAACCAAAAGTGAACTTCATAAGGATTAAATTCCCTACAGATGATGTGTGCCCCGTTAGCACATTGGTAAAACCGCGTACCGCAGTTCTGAAGCGCAGAATCGCCCAGGTTCGCTCCCCGGCGTGAAAAAAAAAAAAAAAAATAGACAACAGCAGAAGGGCATCCAGGAGTCATGACCTGGATGTGGCCCGGCCCCCCGAGAGTGTAAGGAATTCAGGGCCGAAACACTTGTCTAAAGGGGGTTACTTCTCTGAAGACCTTCTGTTGTCTAGCTCTCCCTAGAGTTTCTTTCTACCTTCTACCATGTGTTATACACAATTTCTTAGATATTGTGATACTAAGACATTCTATCATTTCTTTTATCTGAGGAAGAGAGAGAGACAGACACACACAGACAGGTAGACAAGTAGACAGACAAACAGACAGACACACAGACAGACAGGTAGACAGGTAGACAGACAAGCAGATA
>CM060314.1:96460334-96462834 GCA_030674185.1 Monoplex corrugatus | reverse complement strand
GAGGGGGAGAGAGACAGACAGAGAGACAGACTGACAGACAGACAGGCAGACAGGTAGACAGAGAGAGACAGAGGGACAGAGAGAGGGGAGAGAGACAGACAGAGGGACAGAGAGAGGGGGAGAGAGACAGACAGAAGGACAGAGAGAGGAGGAGAGAGACAGACAGAAGGACAGAGAGAGGGGGAGAGAGACAGACAGAGGGACAGAGAGAGGGGGAGAGAGACAGACAGAGGGAGAGAGAGGGGGAGAGAGAGAGACAGACAGGGACAGAGAGGCAAACAGATGGATAGACAGAAGCCTGTAAGAAGATGAATAAGGACGAAGGGACAGATAAGACAAAAACAACATCACCAGCAATCGCAAACTATACTAATCCAATACCTACAAAATAATCCAAAATCTCAATCCTCCAGCGTACGATAACCCATAACTCGATATAGTAATGCTTTATGGGAGGTAACTTATGGGAGGTAAATTACGTGATAACACACACAGACAGCTTAAACTAGTAGGACGGACACAGCAAGAGTATCTACTCTGATGACACATTACAGTCTAGTCTAGTCTAAGGAACTTCAGGGGTAAAGGAAGAAAAAAAAAAAAAACGAAGGAAAAAAAAACACTGGGAGAAGAATTTCCGTTCTGTAGGTCTTCCAAGCCTGGCAGTAATTAATGATCGCAGCCATTAAATCCGTCAGTCAGACCAGGCTTACAGTGGTCAGGCTGACTCCGTGTAGCCTGTGTGGTCAAGTCTCTGTGGACCTTCGTCCTGCCTTGACGAATAGCAAATGTCCAGATAAAGACCTCTGGTGGTCACCAGAATGGGATGGCTGGAAATCTTTGGTCAAGGAGGTGAAGACAATCCATCAATTTTGGAAAAGCGTGCGTGGAATAAACTGATGTAGATACTGGACATTGACCTGAAAACTTTAGAGATGGAACTACACCCGTACATTTCAACCACACCTCAAGTACTTTCTCTGTCTTGAAAATGTTCTTATGCCAGATGTACATCTGAATTATCATAATCTTGTTTCTACTCAAGGCATCAATGAAGACAGCATTTAAAAAATGTCAAAAATAGTGAGATAAAGAAAATACTGATAACGATGATGAAGGTGTCAATAATATTGCTAAGCTACTGTTAATAATAAAGCCACTGTTAATAACGCTAATACTAAGCCTTATAATATTAACAACAAACACTGATGCCAATAGTAACTGATAAAGTTATAATGAAGTGAATAATAATAATGATAAAGTTATACTGATGAGAAGAAGAAGAAGAATGACGATAATGATAGTAATGATGATGAGAAGAGGAAAAAAGGAGAACGGTATTGATAATATACTAACAACATCAACAAAAGGAACAACAATAATAATAATGATAAAATAATAATAATAATGATAATAATAGTAATAATGTAATAATAATAATAATAATAATGATAAAAATAATAATAATAATAATGATAATAATAATAATGATAATGATGATAAAATAATAATGATAATAATAATAATGGTAATAATAATAATAATGATAAATAATAATAATAATAATAATAATACTAGTAATAATGTAATATAATAATAATAATAATAATAATAATAATAATAATAATAATAACAATATTGATAATAAGGATAACAATGATGATTCTAAACAATTACTATTTCATTACAAATGCGACAGTATTTCAGCCATTTTGGAATTTTCAGAAGAGCCTGGTATTGTAATGAATGTAAAACCAGTTCTGTACCACAGACATCACATACATGTACAGCCCACTCTACATATACAGACATGTGTAGACAAACAGACAAGCAGGCATCTTGCAAAACACAGGACATAAAATCCATGTGTTTGTCGGACGCTTTCATCTGGCCATGGTAACAGCAGACGGTAAATGCATTGAGACCCCCACCACAACTCCAAACAGCGCACATCTAAAGATACAAATTGCTGTTTGCTCCTTCATGGAGATTTTCCTAGAGATGAACTAAACCTAGTGGGACACTTCAAGAATGCTATGCTGAAACAACGAGGCTTCACTGAGGGTTGGGAATTCTTCTGGGATTTACAAGTGACTATTGTAACTTGTTTGGCTGTACGTTACTTTAAAGTCCCAGTCAAAACGTTTTAACTTCCCTTGCTTCTTCCAAGTCCGGCGTAACTTCTTCTTTTGTAAAACTGAGGGAGATGACAGAGAGAGAGAGAGAGACAGACAGACAGACAGACAGACAGACAGACAGAGAGACACAGAGAGAGAGACAGACAGACAGACAGACAGACAGAGAGACACACACAGAGAGACAGACAGACAGAGACAGAGAGACAGAGAGAGACAGAGGGAGACAGAGGCAGAGACAGACAGACAGAGAGACAGATACACACAGTGTGTGTGTGTGTGTGTGTGTGTGTGTGTGTGTGTGTGTGTGTGTGTGTGTGTGGTGTGTGTGTGTGTGTGTGTGTGTGTGTGCTTACGTGCATGCA